>PTEX01000064.1:902752-955337 GCA_003342815.1 Eudromia elegans | reverse complement strand
GCTCACAGCCCTCCCGCACTCGGTACCGCCGCTCACAGCCCTCCCGCACTCGGTACCTCTGCTCACAGCCCTCCTGAAGCCTCCTCCCGTCCGACCCCAGGCATGGACAGACGCACGGACCGTCTGGGGTGAAACGACACTGCCTCATGGTCTGCTTGCTCCTCTGCCTGCCTAAGCCTCCCACCTTGCACTGCCCTGTCCTTGCGGCTTTAATTCGACAGCAGCAAAACCTTCTTTTATCCTCATTCACCAGCTTTTGCCTTCATATTAAGTCTTCCTGTGTACCTGCAAGGGCATCTGAAGCACTGGGCCTCCTAGTTCTGAGGGAAGTGCAGTGAGACCAAGGCACTTGTGAAAACCCTGGGCCCTGGTTCTCTGCGCAGGCCCCCCGACCCAAAGGCTTCATCTCCAGATTGTGCCGCGCTGCACGTTAAGGAACAGCACTGGCAGGAGGCTGATGTAACCTGGCACCGTCCAAAAATAACCGAGGCAACGCTGGTGCTTCAGCTCCTGCTGTAGGCATCGCACCTGCGGCTAAACCAGGCTTCACTGAGCAGAGCAGGTGGGTGCAGGACATACTAGCGGGCCCTGGAACAGAGCGCCGCATTTTCCCCTCACTTTTCACTGTTCTTACTTCTGTGACTTGGAAGGAAAACAGATTTCCTCCAGATTTTCAGCTGCAGATGCTCTGCCTGCCTGGCACTCCCAAGAACAGACACTGTGTAAACAAGGGAACGCAACCGCGCTCACCGCAGCAGGGAAAGGGAAGGGAAGGGAAACCTGATCCCACGGGATGCGGCCTCCTCTGCTCACAAAGAACCACCAGGCTGACCCATCACCACGCTGCGTGGGTCAGCTCCCCTCTTCCCAGTAAAACCAGTGACACTCAGCTACAGAAAACGCTGTTACTCAGGTTGGTTAGAAGCGGGCACACTGGCTTCACTACTATGGGGGCAAATTCTGCACTGGAGGATGAGGAAAGGCCAGTCAGAGACGGGTGCTCTCCAGCATGAAGCAGAAGCAGGAGGTGCAGAAGCAGAACTGTTATCACAAGAAAGGCTACACACGTGAGCAAAAGAGCAAGATGGGGTTTGCTGACAGTGGACGGCATATTCTTATCATCCCCAATGTTTTCCTGCAGCTCCAACACACATTTGGAAGACTTGCCCCTCACATCAAAAATAAATAAATAAATTAATAATAGGACTTGGAGAAAGAGATGGATGAAGTTCCCAGCTGACTTGTTTGGTCGGTGCCTCCATCCAGCCCCAATGAGCTGGGATTGGGACTGACAGGGATTTCCAACCGGTGGTAATGGGGGGCTGCCGGCTGCGCTGCCTGGCCCCAAACGCATGGCCGAGATGCTCTGCAAGCGGATGCCAGAGAAGAACGAGTCACCACATCCTCATCACTGCTGCTCTGCCTCAGATCTACCACTGATTTCAACCTAAGAAAAAGCAAACAAACTTGCCACAAGGTCTGCAGGATATCAACCAGCTCCACTTGTGGGCTTTCTCAGGTGACAAATAGAGACGCTCAAGCCTGAGCTGTGGTGAGGGTCTGGTTTTGTGAATCTAACATGGGGCCCCATCACTGAGAGAACAAAAATCCAGCATCAGCAAACGGGAGTTGCCACCAGAAATGAGGGCATCGTTTGTTGATGCTTGCTGTTGTGAATGCCCCTGCGATTCCTGCCTTCAGGGGGACAAATGCTGCTCACGTCGCGCTCCAGCACATAAATAATGTAGCAGAACAGAGCTGAGATGGTCCCCTGCAGCACCATTCTGTCCAAGGCTGTTAATTAGCTTGCTTTAGCTTGTATTTCCCTTGACTTCTGTGTGTAGCAGAGCGAGGGCCGTTAGTCACAGAGATGATTCAGACGATGGATTCGTGCTTCGGTAAACAGATAGCGTGCCGGGGGACGTTTGCAAACGCACACGTTGCTGAAAGCGGCGAGCAGACCTTTCCTTTACAGGAGGAAAGCAGGAAAACCTCTCCATGGACAGAGACCTGCGTGTCAGCAGCGGTCCCTTCAGTCTAGGGTGGCAGGTACCTACCTAATGCTGGTACCAAAGCTTAATGCAGCCCGGAGGATCGATCACTCTCTTGAGAGCACTTTATGAAAGAACAAGATGCTACATGCCAAAAAATAAGTTATTTCCTGGCATTGTCTGGCATGATATAAACATCAATCATTAATGTTTTCCTAAAATATCCCCTCTCCATCCCTGAGAGCTTTGCAAAAAACAAAACAATCAATCCCCTCCCCACCCCCCAAAAAAGACACCTTGCAGTGGAAGCCTGGAACGAGCCCTTTTGTGTGCCCATCAACCCACAGCGCTCGGCCCCGCTCTGCTCCTCGCGACCCGCAGCACGCGTCTCCAGCGCCGCGTCTCCCGCGGCTTGCCTGGCCCTTCCGAGTGGTTTCATGCAGGTGAATGTCCCTCCCCTCCGATAGCCTCACACAAGGTCTGTCCTCTCCTTTGCACCTGAGCAGGACGGAGGAGTTTTAACAGACAAGAGAGCTCCTCCCAGGAGAGGACCCATTTCACCCTCTTCTTGCCCTCCCTCAGCCAAATCCGCCTCTTCCTTCAGCAGCCTCCGCCTGAGCAGCTTTTCAGAGGCTCCGCTCGGCAGCGCGACAGGGGACGGTGCCCGTCCCCGCGGGGTCCTGCGTGGAGCCGCGTGCGGAGCCGCGTGCCCATGAGTGGTGATGGCAACGCTCGGTCCGGTGCCGATCCCCGCGTGCTCCCAGGTCCTGCCTCATGTGCTCCCGGCTCCCGAGGAGCTGCCGGCTTTGCTGCGCAGAGGGAGAGGGAGAAGCCTCCTATGTCAGAGCTATCCAGGGCCTCTCGGACCAAAGTAAATGGTCTGTAAATCAGGAAACATTGATTGACACGTGCTAAAAGGGCAGAGAACAGAAAATGCAGCGCAGTGAGGCAGCAGGATGAATTATTGAGGGCTCTGCAAGAGCAGCTTTTCCCTCCCCTTGCTGTGCCCTCAGTCCTCACCCTGGCCGTCCCCATGGCCATGGCAGTGCCAGGCCCAGGCACCCCAGCAGAGCCCGTGGCTGCTCGGCGCTGGCCGGCCCCTCCGCTCGCTCCCCACCGCGGGGCCAGGACAGGGGGTTGCCTGTGGGGCACTGCCCTAGGGCCGGGAAGGCCAGAGCTCAGCTGCATCCTGGGCCGCCCCTCGGAGCCCTGCACGCCCAGCACGCTCTGCAGTCAGGGCAGGGCTCTCAGGAAGGGCATCTCTTTCTGCGCCCTCGGAGCCTTTCATGCCTCGCTCCGTCCGAGCTCCCGCAGGCCCATCCGACGCCAGGAAGAGCTGCAGAGCAGGACGACTCTCCACATGGTGCTTCACAACGGGACCCGCGGGGCCTCCCCGAGCACCCGGCCCCAGGGGCAGCCTGGGGAGGGCCATGCTGGGGCGGCTGCCTCTGCTCCGCGCACAGCAAGGACCTGCTCCAGCATCGCGGCCCCAAGTGAAGGGGCACGTGAAGGAGGCAGATCAGAAACGTGCTGCACGAGACCCTAGTGAACAAGAAGAGCACAACGGAGCCCACGCGCCTCCCAGCCCTGCCCAGGCAGGCGCCCGCCTCCTGGCACGTCCCGTGCGGCGGCTTGGCCTTGTTTTGCAGAGACGAACACGCGACATGTCGGCTACGGGAGCTCCGTGCCGACAGACACCCGAGATCCAGTGCCGGCAACGGCAGAGGCTCCCTGGGCATGTGCGCCCTGCACCGCCGGGGCCGCCTCACCTGCCCGTGGAGACAGGGGACGGGGCTGGCCCAGGCTTGGCAGGGCCGAGAGGGGCCGCAGGACTCCCCGCAGAGCAGGGGTAGGACCGGCAGGGGCCAGAGCAGCAGCAGGACCCGGCAGGGCCAGGCCTGGCCGGTGCTCGCCCCATCCCGAGCTCCTGCCGCTGCGCCGGGATGCCTCCACCACCCGTCCCGCTCGCTGCCCTGGTGCTGCCTGAGCCCGGCCCACATGGGCTGCAGCCGCTGTGGCCTGGCTGTGCCAGGCAGCCCCGGTGTGCCCGGGCACCACTGGGAGCACGGCAGGGCGCGCCAGCCTCGCGCCACGTATCGCATGGGGACGGACCAGGGCAGAGCCAGCCAAGCGGGAGGACAGTGTTAGAACAAAATGACTCTGCCGCTAATAAAAAGCTTCACCACTTTTCTCATTAAACCTACACCAAGTGCTAAAAAAGCGAAGGTTTTCTGTGTTACAAGCAGCAAGAACTGTGAATGATTTGGTGGGGAGAAAGAGGAGACTCCCCTCATAGGACGACGCACTTCCTAGAAGATATTTCCCCAGTTTCGCTCCTTTCCACCACAACTTTAGATGCTACACGTGGGCATTTGCCACTGGAGCAAGCTCAGGCAGTTGTGCACGGTAATACCGAGACGAGCTCCGAGCGCCTGGACACGATGGAGGATGATATATGACAGCTACAGGATCCCACGGATCATCACACGTGCGTATATTGGAACGCTAGAAGCAAGTCTCTCTCTCTCAAAAAAAGTAAGTCTTTATCAAATTGCAATTTCAGTAAATTCATATTTTGAACCGCTAGTGACTGCATTACACTGACCCTTTTATGAATGCGCTGAGCATATACATATGTATTATATACCTGCATCACAGAGAAACACATGTGTGTATATATGTATCACATGGAGCCATTTTGATTTACTGTGATTCAGGGAGTATCTGTGTGCTGAAAACAGCAGCCTATTTTCTGACACTTGGGCAATGCAAACAAAAACATGACAAAACAACCCGGCGTTTAGAGCTGAAAGCAGCTGGCAAAAAGCAGCACTGGTGACACCTAACATGGTATTTCCATTGCTTTTCTTGACATGCAAAAGCCTCCTCCTTATCCCAATTTCCACAAGCAAAAAACTTACAGTCTCAACAGGAAAATGATGCTAAGAACAAGGTGTGGGGGGGACCAGAACAGACGCTACGCGCTGGCTTCCCCAACACCCTGCTCCCCGTCCCGCCCGGGGAGTAAACCTTACGGTGTCCTTCGAGCTGCCCAGCTTCTTGAGCCCATCCAGCGGCAGGAGGTCGGCGGAGTCCTTGTGCAGGAACCGTCCCGCCTGCTTCATGCGCCGCTGCTGCCGCAGGGAGGCCGCCTCGCGCAGCTCCGCTTCCTTCCCGCCTGGCGCCGCCAGGACCCCCGAGCAGAACATGATGCTGATGCTGCTGCTGCTGCCGCACGGGGCTGGCACCGCCGCCAAAGCGCCGCTGCAGGGCCGCGTGGGGAGGCTGCAGCGCCCGCACTTTATAGACGCGCCCGGTGATGCGCGGGGCGCAGCAGGTGCTGCCGCCGGCGCTGCGCGGGGAGGAGGATGCGGCGCCGTGTGCTGCTGTGCGGGGAGGAGGATGCGGTGCCGCACAGTGCTGTGCGAGGAGGAGGATGCGGCGCTGTGTGGTGCTGTGCGAGGAGGAGGATGCAGCGCCGTGTGGTGCTGTGTGGGGAGGAGGATGCGGTGCCGCACAGTGCTGTGTGGGGAGGAGGATGCGGTGCCACGCGGTGCTGTGCGGGGAGGAGGATGCGGTGCCACGCGGTGCTGTGCGGGGAGGAGGATGCAGTGCTGTGTGGGTGGCTGGTGCCTTGGGCACCTCCTGGGCCATCTTCCAGCTCGCAGCGCTCTGTTGCTCTGTGAACCTCTCCCATCCCTTAGCAAGAGACAGGCAGGGGGAGCCGGGGCAAAGCCTTCAGAAAGGATCAATGTCAGGGTGGGTGACAACGGGACAAAGGGCAGCCTCACCAAGGGCAGCAAGGGAAAGACCTTCCCCTCGGCTCGCAGGGCCTGCGCTGCACCACGAGGTTAAACCTGCAAGTGAGGAACTTGCCAAACTAGCAGAGCTCCCTTAAGGCACAGAGCCGCCAACCCCCGGCCCCGGAGCTGCCCCGGCCCCGCGCAGGGCTGCAGCTCCGCTCAGGGAGGACAGGACGGGGGCTGCGCTGGAGGAGGCCAGGCCAGGGCGACCCCACGGCAGCCGTGCAGGGAGGCCTCCCGGGGCTCCCTAGCCCTTCCGCACGTGGCCTTGGAGACGGGAAACTCGGCGGAGAGGGCAGAGCAGAGAACACGACCGTGCCGCCCAGTGGCCTCGCGAGGGCCGCGGGCATGAGCCCCTGTGCCTGCGGCAGCTCCATTTCTGCAAAGTCATGGCCAGGCCAGGGGGCCCAACACGGACACAGCTTTTCTCCCTGCACTGACTTGGCTCCTCACGCAACAGGGCCTTTTTCTGCAGCCAGGAAACGTACCCCAGGGGTGAAAGCACCTTGGCTTTCCCCTCAAGAACCCTTTGGCACTTGGTTAAATGAGAATGAGGGAGTCCGCACTGCCCCGAGGCGAGGGAGGGCAGAAAGACAGAGCAACTTCTCCCGAACCCAGAACCCCGAAGGTCGTTTTCAAGGCAGAGGTCCCGGGCAGAGGCATCCTGCGGGGCCCGCGAGCCAACACTCGGGCAGCTGGCAGAGCGACCCCAAGCACAGGCAGCACCGCGACGGCTCTTCCTGCTGCAGCGCCAGCACGCAGCCTGTGTGTGGATGGAGCAAACCCGCTTTGCCATCAGTCCCGCAGCTTCACTTCCACCATATGTTATAAATACACCCCAAGTCAACAGATAAGAAAATCTACCCAGTGCTCTAGAGCATTATATGAGAAAAAGACTCTCACCCTGACATTTAATCCTGGGAAGCAGGAGAGGAGGAAGATCAGCCAATCTTCTCTTCCAGCCATTGGAACTCCCCCATAAAACGCCAGCTCCCCACTGCAGGGATGGAGCCGTGTGTTGTGTCCTGTCCTGTCCTGCCTGCGCGGGGAGCCCAGCGAGATAAACCCGGCCATCGCACGCCCCGCTCTGTAGCCACACGCCCTGCTCTGTAGCTCTATGGCCATGATGCGCCCCGCTCTGTGGCCCTGTGTCATCGCGCGCCCCGCTCTGTGACCCCGTGTCATCGCGTGCCCCGCTCTGTAGCCACACACCCCGCTCTGTAGCTCCATGGCCATGATATGCCCCACTCCAGGTCTATCGCACGCCCCGCTGCGCGCCCCACGCCGGCACAGCACCCTGCACACATGCAGCTTGCGCAGTGCAGGCAAAGCCAAGCTGCCCAGTTTGCTGGCGACTGTTTCATGACCTCCCAATGAAAAAAAAGAAACAGAGCAAGTAGACAAAGAAAGAAGTGGGTCAACCCCTTTTCTCTCTTTTCAATAATTTCTCCTCTTTCTTTAAACAGAAGTGTTTTGTTAGTACTTGCCATACCTTGAAGAACTGCCCCAGAAAACGCAGGAGGAGGCAGAGCAGCCAATTCCAAGGAAAGAGCAAAAGAAAGAGCTCCTGGGAAGAATAACTTACCTACAGCACTGCCCCAGCACAAAGACAGAACTCCAGAGGAAGGAGTAAATTTTTAAAGGGAAGAAAATGAAGAGCCTGAGGAAATGAAACCACGATAAGATGGTATAAAAAACATAAATAATTCTGCCCATCAGAGCAGGATATAAGGGTCAGCTTTACCATATTTGGGCAAATAACTAAAGTAATCTAGAGACAGAAAAACACTTTTTCTTTTCCCCCTAAAAGAGCGTGAGAAAAATCTAGAAGGATTTAGTGAGTCTCTCCGTAACTGCTTACACAGAAAGCGGCATCGGCAGAGATGGAGCGGTCTCACCACGCGCAAGCCTGAACGCGGCCGGGGCCCCCAAGAGCCTCCTGCTGCCGCGAGGGCGGCTCTGCACCCGCTCCCCGCAGGCCCCCGCGCAGCCCCCGCTCACGGCCCCGGCCCCTTCCCTCCCGCCCGGGATGCACTCGGCGGGACCCGGCGGCGCTGGTGGCCAATGGGAAAAAGACTCGGGCACTACGCGGCTCCCATAGGGGCTGCTCCTAATTTGCCTTCCCAGGTCACTCCGCATGGAGCACCAATGGACGGAGGCGTCTCAGGAATAGAAAGTGTCGCCCAGGCCAAACCTGAGCCCAAAATGGCCAGCCTCGCAAGGGTTGCTCTGCGTTTCTCATAGCCTGGGAGGTGGGGAGACCCCTCCAAAAGGAGCACCCAGGGATTGGGGGTCCCGCGTCTCCTGGGAGACATGGGTCCTCCCCAGAGGATCGCGTGTCCCGGGTCTCCGGGGGTCTGGTCAGACACCGTCAAAGTGGCCCCTGGGTGCTGCAGCTGTGGCCAGCTCGGGCTGTGAGGGGATCCCCGTGAGGCTCCCGCACAGCCGAGGCGCCACTGGGAGTGGCTGCTTCCCACGCGGAGGGGGCTCCTGGCCTGGCCCGGCCTCCCCCTGGCGGAGCCAGGCGCAAGGGCTCTCCTGCCCCATGCCTGTTACGTGGAGCTCGGCTTGCTCGCTGCAATAATACCTTTATGTCAGCATGCAGCTTACATAATCATTCATTTTGGGAAACACTAATACCTGCTATTCTCACCCTCCCGCGTGCATGCTCCAGCTAAATGCAAATATTTATTTTGAAGTCAGCTACAGCTATATTCCAAGTGCCAACCATAACTGCATCATTCAGGCTTCCCAAATCCCGGCGGGCTTCACTTCCCTACCGGTCCTGCAAAAGGCAGCCTGTGTGCGGGAGGCTCCCTCCAATGCTGGGGCGCTCCATGCCATAAATTTTGCATTCAGGTCATTAAAGACATAGGAGGGATCTTGTTAAAAGTCAAGGGCTGCGCGAGCCCTGTCCCACTACCCAAACACTGCCTGCCCTCTGCTTTTCTCCCTGCCCAAGCCTCGCTCACAGAAGGCCAGAGAGCGGCGAGGGCCACGAGGGCGCTCAGGAGGGAGGGAGGCTGCTCAGCTCTGAGCTGCAGGAGGAAGAGGGCGCTCGGTCATTTCCTTTCGGGCCGGCTCCTACCGCAGCGCAGCACAAGCCGACGGGAGCAACATGGAGCCTGTCCTCACTCCTCATACAGGGCTGGACGCTGCCTCCCCTGGAGCAGCAGACGCTGCTGATACCAACAACCAGCCGCAGCACGAGCAAGAGCTGCATACAATTTGCTCCACGAGAAACACGTCGCTGTGTCCACCCCATGTGTCCCATAGAAACATGTCGCTGTTTTCACTCCACATCTCTTCTTTGCCCATTTGGCAGCTGTGCCATGTTGTGCAGCCCGAGGGAGAGACACGTGGTGCACGCCTTGCCACGTGCCCGTAGGCCCCCGTCTCCCAACTCTTGGTGGAGATGGGCAAGTCCATTCCTGACTAACCGCCCTCGTTCAGCGCTGCACGGGGACCCTCCGCCACACCTGGGCACCTGCTTAGACGCTCTGCTGAACAGGGGTTGCAAGCAGCAGCTCTCCGGGCAAAACTGCTTCTTCCCATGTGCTGTAAAGCAGACTCCATGGCACGCGAAATCCCCCTGCTCACACAAACCACGCGGGAGAGGTGCAGCAGCTGCAATGCTAAGGCCTTTTCAGTGCTTGATGCACACACTGCCCTTGGAAACTTAGGAGATTCCTGAATTATTCTCAGACAGGGAGCAGATGCCCCCGGCGGGGCTGGTCCCCCTCCTGGCACACGGATGCTCCTCGCTCCCCCGTGGCCATGGAGGTTTCTCCTCACACTGGCTCTGGCTCTTGCTACAGCAGTGTTGGATGCCAGCGGCGCCACACGGTGACAGCTCGGGAGACAGGAGCAGGGCGCTGGGAGAAGCGAGGGGTGCCGAAGGGGAGGCTGGGCTGGCATGGCAGTGCCCCCGTGGTGTCCCCGCTCCAGGGAATGCTCTGTCCTAAAGAGTCCTCCAAGCTGTTACTCAGACCCTTTAAGAGCCTTCACTCTACAAAGTCTCAAGACCTTGTCTGGAACATAGCTAGTAAGGCCAATGCTGAAACACCACTGCTTTTTGAAGGGTTCCTGTATGTCAGACTCTGTTTACCAGGTGGCGGTGACAAAAATAACAAGGCATCTCCAGTGCCAAAAAGAGCAAATGCTTTGAGCAGTTTCCTGTCTCTGCTGCAAAAGCCCTGAAAACAAGTGCTATGTCAGCCTGTGTCCGTGCGGGCTTCCCCAAGGAGCAGCCTCACTGCACACCTGGAAGGACTGACTGCGACCGTCTGCTGTCCCTACCAGCTAAAAGAACATTCATGGGGGATTCCATCTGGCAGATGTTTCCCCTTTCTCATGGAGGCTTGACCAACGCAGCTTTGCACCCTCCTTTGGAGGGCAGAAGAGGGAATAGATTTTCATCGGCTCTTTACAGAGCTTGGAATTGTTCTGATTTCCCTTTGGAAAAAAAAAATCAATTATTAAGTCAGGATTTTATTTGCTTCAAGCTCTAAAGTATCTTTAAGGCAAATTAAAAATTGAGCCTAACATTTTACAGTATCCATTTAAGATAAAAATATGATTTACAGCCGCGTTGGAGAGGTCAGCGTGGTTAGTCAAACACAGGATCTCTCACCTCTGTGGCGCTCCTGTGTTTATTTTGTGAGGCCAAGACTGCAGGGCTCTCAACTGCAGCCCATCTAAGGGATGACCATTGTACCCCTCCACACAGCACCCTCAGACCCGCAGCAACTCCTAACCTGTAAGATGTAACGAGACACCTTACTGGATACTCAGTGCTAATATTTGCTAACGCACAGGACCATCAACAGTACTTCAGTGCAGCCCTCCAAACAGAGAGGTTGTGTTTGCCAGGTTGCGGTTTGGGCAAATATCTCCACCTTCAAGTCCAGCAAACTGAGAGATACTTGAGCTCACGCTATTTCTGACAAGGCGGCCAGCCTTCCCGGGAGAGCGGGAGCAGCCGCGCGGCGGGGCACAGACGCTGCTATTGATTGCCCGTGCTATGAGGCGCTCCTGCTCCCCGAGGTGTGAGCGGCTGCGGACACGAGTCAGGCAGCGTTGGAGCTGGCCAGGAGAGCCAAGATCCCCTGAAGGATGGAGGGAAGCGGCTGCTGGTTACACACCGCTTTATTTCCTAAAACTAGTGCTCAAAGGCCGCTCTTGACAATGGCAAGACCCGAGTAACTGGAGGCATGGGGTTTGGAACAGGCCAGGCCGATCGCCAGAGGCACTCGCTCTTCTCAGAAGTAAATAACATCTGTTGAATTTAGGCATTCACAGTCTGTTTCCTCCAACTTCCTCTGTGGTTTATTCTGTCTGCAAATCCTAACTTGCAACCTGCACATTTCCTCACCAGCAATTAGAGAGAAGGAGACTGTTCCTCATGGACATTTGCCATCCATTTCACGAGAGGGTTTCTCCCACCACAAGCTGAAGAGAAGTCAACATCTGGCCCGCTGCAATGGGCATTTCTGGACCCCATGTCTGCATTTTGCGAGCAAAACATAATGCAAACTACGAGCAATGACATTTCACTCTTTGGCTCCTGCAGCGGACCAGAGGACACTCATTTAGACTCGACCGGAGCTGCGGAAGCCTGGACAGCAGGAAATGTTTCCTCAGTACGTCCGTGTGTCTGAGCAAGATGAACAAAGTGCATCATTCTGCTCTGGTAACGGAGCTCCTAGCTCCAGCAGACCGTTCCAGGGCTCTGCAGCTGAGACTCTCCAGCCAGACCCGTGACTGTAGGAGCTGCGTTCCCTGGGGGCCCCGCGCTGCCCTCGCGCAAGGAGCCCCACACAGCCACCTCAGGTGTGGGTGACACAGGCGGCAGTGGCTGCCAGCAGCCCGGGAGCAGCCGCCTCGCCCAGAGGTGCGATGGGGTGATGGGGTTGGCGCTGCGCCCCGCTCATCCCATCACCCCGAGGCTAGCCCACGGGGACAGAGGTGCCTGCAGCGCTGAGCGTTCAGCTCCCCGAGCTGAGCTTCCTTCTGCCGCTGAATGAGGCTGCTGTTCTCAGCCTGGATAAGCCTTTTCAGGGAGTTGTTTTTGTAAGTTTATGGAGAGAGTTAGCACCTACAGGAGCAGGGGCACGAAGCAGCGCTGCATAAACCGGGCAGGCCCCCTGAGCACTTGCTTGCCAGTCTTTTTTTCCCCCCACTTACTGGTAACACTCTGCTTTTCCACACAACCTTTCACTGCATCCAGCAGAGCATCATTACAAGTAAACTGAGGGGGCATCCAAATCTATCTGTACCTTGTGGCCATACTATGGCTTGTTATCTGAACAGACAGGTGTTGAAATCCCAAGTTTCTGGAGCATCTTTTTAATTTCCATATTAATCCCCAGAAGAACCATAGTCCCCTCTCCCTGGGCATCCCCACACTGATATCTATGCCTTGCCTACTTACACAAAGTTTTTCTGGATTTTACTCTGAGCAGGACCATTCCCATCGCGCACACACAGGTATATCTAAGTATTTCACATACCTCTATCCTTCTCCGTCTCCTGAACTTAATCCCTGCCACAGATTCTCCATCCATTCGGAAACTCATGCTCGTGCTCCTTCCTGCACGTTGTGTTCTGCACCATCCGTCTAGCACAGCAAGTGGGAAGGCAGGCACAGAAAAGACTCCAACTACCGCTGCTCTGCAGGGTCCAGGGCACAGAGGACAAGACTGTTACTCCAAGCACAGTCACGCATAAACCTAACGGGCTGCTTACACTTCTCATGGATGCTTGTAGGGATCAGGGCACAATATGAAACTCTCGAACTATCAAACTATTGACACACTTGTATCTTGAGCAACTGCTTCAGAGCATTTCACTGTTTCCAACACAATTTTCTTTCCCTTAAAACCAAGAAACACTCATTTCCTGATTCCCAGAAGGGTCACAGAAGGGAAATTTCAGAGAAGATTATTAAACTCCAGGTTTGTGAGTCTACAGTGCCTATTGAAGCAAACCTCTCATTGAAAAAAAAAAAAAAAAAAAAAAAAAAAAAAAAAAAAGGAAAAAAAAAAAAAAAATAAAAAAGAAAAACCAGGCTGCAGTTGTGCTGTCAAATTCAGTATATGCCTGCATGAGGGACACATGGGCATACACAAATTTCAACATGGAAAAAGATTTCAAGGCCTTTTTTTCCAGTTTAGTTTTTTCCATGTGTGCTAAGTGGGCTTTGCTACATGGGCCTCAACAAACTTTACTACTATTCAAAATGCGTTTAATAAGAGCAACAGCTGCAGTAACAAATAGGTATTTAAACAGGGAAAGCTTCTTCCTTTTTAAATTATCTTATTAAATTCCCTTTAAGTGTCAAAGAAAACAGTACCATGCAGAAAGTCATACCTAATTTCTACCCACTTGGAGATAACTGAACCACCTGGCCTGAGGATGTACCTGTCCCCTGAACTCTCTAACTCCTTCCACTTCTCTCCCTGCGGGTGCACCATTTTCAGCACTGCTCAGGGACCTTTCACACCGGTGAGCAGAATACATGTTGTGGAAGGCAGAGCTTCACACTATGGAGTGAAAGTCTGCTCCTGGGCTTCGGCTTCAGCCATGCCTAGACACAGCGATGCCTAGCCTGCTTCTACCACGCCCAGATTTGACTCTGGAGCATTTAAAGCTACTTACGTGTGGAAGGCTGCTGCTGGAGGAGACAGGCAGGGAGCATGCGGAGCAGCATTAAGGGAACACAGGAGGTATTATGCACATTTCACTCACGACAGGTTTCATATTTAGTGTCTATTACATTTACTGTAGGTCATCTGCAGGCATGATAAGAAAGCATTTACACTTCTAATTTATTTAATTCAGAATTATTTGTGGGCCACTATCCTCGCAGTCTGTTCCCAAGGATTATTGTAATACCAGTTCCTGCTTACTCACATTAGACCTGTTCTGATGCCTTGGATTTAAACAAGCCACAGATTCTGCTCTCTGTGTTCCTCTACTACTTATTCCCGTTACGCAAATATCAAAAGGTCCCAAGCAGGATTTCTGTATCCCACTTTTCTGGAAATTTAGAAGATACTGCAAATTGATATTCCCTGTCCTAGAGGGTGCCCTGCAGCCTAGCACCTGGCAGCATGCACAGTTCCACGGAGAACATGACACAGTTTGAGGCTGCCACTCTCCTGCAGTCATTAGTTTCTGAAGCCCTGTATGGCATTTGCTTTGCTGCCTTTTCATACTGACCAGTGCCAGCTAACAACTGGTTTACAACCTTGTTTCTTCCAGAGTGCTCCAAATGAACTCACATGGCTACATTTATTTTAATACAAATCAGTTCCTGTTATTGTGATCAAAGCAAGCCGAGAGTCACTCAAAGTAAGAAAGTACTTCACAGTTATTTCAGATCTTTCATTCTGTCTTCATACAGCCTGCCAAGCTTCTCCATATTAGAATCATTTTTAGCATAATTATTAGATTAACTAATAAGCAAAATGCTGGTCTTACAGAGGTCAGAAATATGTGCATCACTAAATACATAAAAAAATGTGTCCATGTGCAGGCTGTATAGATTCAGGCTAACAATACATCATACATAACAAAATATTACGGCAGATAGATGTTCCCAGGATATTAAGTCTATCTGCTGTGAGTATCTTCTAGCACAGCCCTTAATATCCGCATAAAACTATTATTTAGCACAGCAAAGACAACTGAACATATTACCCAATGTTCTCATGCAACTAAAAGGTCACTGGTTTATTTCTCTTATTAAGAATAAAAGTCTGAAACATTTTACATTAATTTACAGTCATAAAAAAAATCCCTAAGAGTACTTCACACAGGTGACTAAGTCATCCAGTTAATGCAAATTATTATTTCAAAAGTTAAATCCTTTTGTATAAGGTTAAACAGCTCTTGCATTATTTCTTGCCAAAAAATAAGACCAGTCTACATCCGTGCAGAAAGGAGAAACTCCAGTTTCTAAGGAGCCATTGCTAAGCAGGTACAACACCAAGCAAAGTTACAACTTTCTGCCACAGCTACCACTTCTTCCAACATTTGAGAGAGCAGCATTCCCTCTTCACTTGGTAAGGCGCACACAGACTCTACTGTAAAAGGGGAATTTTTATTCTTAATGTCCAAATTAAGGGTAACAGAAGAGTTTCCAAGGCATTTACTTTTTATCTTTAAAAAAAAAAAAAAAAAAAAAAAAAGAAAGAAAGAAACAAAGAAACAAAGAAAGCAAAAAAAAAGGCACCAAAACCCCAGAAAACCATTGCTGTGTTGCTGGGGAGAAAAAAGGGTTCTTCTTCAAAAAAGAGTATTTTTTTTCCACTCCACACACCTCAGTAACACACTCCTTTCCATCTGTTGGCCCTAAACTTGCACAGACGACAGTAAAACTGCCTTGTGTGACGGGGCAAGAGAGGGGCAAAGTGAAGATGCGCAGGCAGGCCCGAGGTGGCACCAGTATGCCCACAGGCAGCGCGGCAAATCCCGTGGTTTCTGACGGACAATATGGACATTGCACAACTTCCTTCCCAAACGCTTGCTGAAACCAATCACTCCAGTTTGTGTCAGTCAGCAACGCAAGGAAGAGCTGTTCGAGCCGAGGCCTCGTCACGAGGGAATTCAGCGGGAGGCGGCTCGCTCGCCTGGGTGGGCAGCCAAGCTGCTGCAGTGCCTGTGCGCAGCTCGTGCCTGGGGCGAGTGCTGCAGCCTCCCGCCCGCATGCAGGAGCTTGAGCACCAGCAGCAGCCAGCCCGTGGCAGCCCCCTGGGGAACCCAGCACGTGTCTCAAGAGGGTCTCTTGCCCAGCGGTGGCCTGCCCCTCCCCCTAGGACAAGCTACGGCATCTTGCACGCTGCAGAACAAGGCTCCCATAGCATGACACTGCAACACAGCTGCTCTCGGCTGCATTCATTTGCTTCTAGCAATATAAGGAACAGACAGACCCTGGTTCTAGATGAGTGTTTCATCTACAGTACTGAAAATGTGGTATTAATCACGTACAACAGCTAAATACCACATGCCAGTGCAATGAAACCCAAAGAGCCCTGACTCCAAACCCTAGCCAAGGACACAACCAGCCTGGCTGCACGGCAGAATTTCCGTACTTTTCCTAAAGGGGCACAGGGAGGAAGTTTGGCACCCGCTGCGTCACTCAGAGCACCGCTCTATTCAGAAGGACAAGTGAGCAGGTTTGAGGCCCTCTCCCTTCCAGACATGAGGTCCAGGGAGAACACCCTCCTGTGGAAAACGTTTGCAGGGCCGGGGGACAGCGATGTAATGTAAGCTGCCAGAAAAGCATGCAGACAACAAAACATTTTGATCAATGTAGTTGTCCCTACAGGCCATTTCAGAATAACCTTCTTTCGCATAAGACGGACAACACGAGGAGAAGGACCCGGGCTCTGGGAATTGCTGTTTGCCCCAGACTTCTCTGTGACCGCAGTCTGGTTGAGAAGCATATTCACTTCCCATTCCTCTCCAGCAAGGTGCTCAGACAAGATACAGAACATGAAGACTGGGACCCATATAAGAACTTTATACAGATTTAAACCATGAAGTACAAGAGCATAATCTGCATGCAAAGCCTGCATGTAAAATGGGACTTGCAAGATCACCTGTACGTGCTCAGAAGACAGAGCTTTATACTATTTTGCAGAGGCAATGCCTTATTCTGACCCAGGCCTTTGTACAGGGAAAGAGCATCAGGACTTCGCAAGGGATCTGCTCCACTGCAGCATTCACAGTCAGGCCAAACTGGAAGTATCCAGTGGGTCAGGGTCTGTTTTCCATTCCTGTGGCACCCAATTTTCATCCTGGTGTTATTTCAATTAAACCAATGCATCAGCAACGTGGATATGGAGAAACACAGCGTACTATAGACCCAGAGCATTTAAGCTAATACTTAGCACTTTACTTACTTCTCCATATGCCGCATACAACACAGTTGGGGGAAAATGACATCTTGTGCAATTCTTGGACTCACTGGTTTAGATTAAAAACATTTCAATCTTAGCTCTGAATTTTCTGCACAATAAAAGTTCACAGAGATATCAATCTTGCCCTCACTTTCTGTGAGGCTGAATGTGAACTTTGCTTCGTCAAAGCAATGTGTATTTATGGCAACCCACCCACTACTTAGCCAGTCTGCCCTCAGTAGGTTTTAGACTTACTGATTAAGCACCAGAGCTCTACAAACTTCTGCTGGCAGCATCCAATTACAGAAGTGACTGTCAGTCTCTAACACACACACCCATGACGTATCATGGGTACCCAAAAGGTATAATCTGGAAAGAAATCAAAATTGTGGTCACAAAAATATTTGTCCTAACTGAGAAACCCAAACTCTGCCAAGAACAGAACTGACTGGCAAGCTTTCCCAGAGTTTCTCCACACCACTGAGCAAAACAGAAAGTAGCCCCACCTACTACAACCTTTCTGTGCATGTCCAGGGCTGGTTAGTACTTTTAAGTACAGCACCAACTATTTGTAAGGCCTCAAAAATCTGGAAACTTTGGAGCGCAACAGCCGTATGAAGGATCTTGGGAACATCTCTCTTGATTCTTGGGCTGTGTACTTGAAGTAGTTTTGTGGATGTGCCAACACATCAAACAGTGCTTTTATCAGCTTCTTATCCTAGAAAAAGGAAAACAGATTTTCCAATTATATCATAGAAAAGGTGGGCTAAGTATCAAAAAAGCTTAATGACCAGTCCACTCAATATAAGAATTTTATTTTTCAAGTACTAATGTTTCAGAGGCTCTCAAATCTGTACAGTGAGAGAGATGTTCAGTTCTCACATAAGGTCAGTTGAGTGTCACACTAAACATTAGTGATGCCAGAACTCTCTTCCTCCTCTTACCTTCAAGAACAGCAGAACTCCAAAAGTTTGGGCTAATATCCAGCAAAGGAAAGTCTACTCGGGTTGACATCCCCATAACTTGCTCATGCAGCTGTCCCCTAACCCAGGAAGGGGAAGTCCTTGCTAATCTACAGGCTATAGTAGCAGCAGCACTAAGCTCTACTCAATGAAATGAAATCCCATGTCCTTTAGTTTCTTCCTAAACAGACTACATGAGACCTAAGGGGCTACTCTTACTATAAAGGATTACATATGTTCCTAGTAGGTCTGACCCACCTTTAATATCCCTAGACAAAGGAGGAGTTAATGACTGCCCTGCACAAGGGAAGCGTGTGCTGATTTAGCACTTGCCTGAAGTAGTAACTTGTCTACTGCACTAAGGAGCAAACCCAAAACCATGCAGGAGGCAATCTCATTGAGGGTGGTTCACAGTCAAACGCAACATTTTAAGTGGAAGAAATTTACCTTAAGTATTTCTTGATGGTTTTCAGATGCGTAAAGTCTACCATCCCGAACAATATCTTCTATCAGCTCTTGGTAATCCTCTATTAAGAATGCACAAGACAGTCATTTTCTGGTTCATTTCAGTTACATATTCAATATCTCCCTTGGTTACATATATAAATTCTACCCCCAACAGAATCAGTGGTACTCAGTTCTCATAACAGCAGTCAGAAAGTATTCTAAATGCACTTTATTTACAGAAGAGCAAACACTATTTACTATGAGACTATAAAGTGCATTCTGCTGAGCATCATCAGTTGTCAAAAGTGAAAGAAACCATATGGCATCTAAAATTGTAACACATACTGTAACCATGTGACCTGCTTCAATCCAACACCACTTACAAAAAAAGCTTGGAGCTTTCCTATCTTTGTTTCAGTAGGGCAGGGAATGGGCTCTGAGTGTAGAAAAATAAACCACAGAATGATTGAGGTTAAAGGGACCTCTGAAGATGACCTAGTCAAACCCCCTGCCCTGCACAAGCAAGGTCACCTAGAGCACACTGCACAGGACCTCATCCAGGTAGGTTTTTAGTATCTCCAGGGATACATGAGAACCTCTCCAGGCAACCTGTTCCAGGGTTCTGTCACCTTCATTGTAAAGTTTATTCTCATATTCCAGTTTGCGCCTGTTGCCGCTTGTCCTATCACTGGCCACCACTGAAAATAATTTGGCCCCACCCTCTTGACACCCTTCCTTAATATATTAGTACACACTGAAAAGATCTTCCTCTCAGTCTTCTCTTTTTTCAGGCTAAACAGGCCCAGCTCTCTTAACCTTTCCTCAAAGGAGAGATGCTCTAATGCCCTACTCATCCTTATAACCCTGCACAGGACTCACTCCAGTAATTCCATGTCTTTCCTGTACTGGGGAGCCCAGAACTAGACTGATGCCTTTGACCTCTGCAGCACAAAGTCACCCACAACAATCACTTGCTGTCTCTCCTGAGCGTTCCCGCATGGCAAAGGGTCTGTCAGCCCAGCTGCTTCCATTGAGGCTATGCCCAGCTCCTCCTCAGCCTGGAGGAGGCTGAACCTGTTCCTCAACTGCAAGTCTTCATGAAGAGGAAAAGCCTTTCTTCTTCTGCAAGAAGTGAACAGTTTTCCAGCCTTCTTCTACAGTGTTAGGATATACCGTTTCGCACAGCACAGAGCCCTCCAACAATTCCACTGCTCCGGATGGTTGCCACTTCTGGAGCTGTATGGTATCCAGGAATACCCTATCTCTTGGTCATCTTCACAGATGCTAAACAGCCTACTGACTTCCTCCTGCAGCTCCTTTCCCTGATCATGCACCTCATCATGAGCAGCACCCCTTCTGCAAGAGGGCTGACTGCCAACCCCAAGTACTCCTGGCAGCCCAAGACCTGTGGGGGTAACTCCAAACACTCCCTGCCTGCAACACTGTGCGGGAGAGTGCCTCGAGGAGCCCGAGCTGATAGGAGCAGCTGCTACCAGATGACCGCTGGTAGCAGCAACACAACAAATCACAGCAGTACTTATAAATGCCCCCTAACGAGGGACCCTGTGCCCCTGAAGCAACCTGGAATGAAGAAGGCTTAAAAAGACATAAAACACATTCAGGCTGTGAGTTCTACACTTTGCCTTTATGAGCTGCACCCCAGAATCCCAGCTCTTGTTTAAGTCTGTTAATGACTGGAAATATGATTGCACTTAACACGATGGCACAATTCAGAGACCTTTAAGCTAGTTTTAAATGAAGATGGCTACTGGAAGCAGTCTAATAACGACATTAGTGAGAGGGCTGAATTATCCCTTCTTAGCAGGGTCAAGCAGCCTGCAAGGAGTTACGCTGTGCTGCAGCTGCACAAGTCCACGCCACATTCAACTGCTCACATCTACCTACCATCATACGTTACGTAGGGAACTTGGAATCCTTTGGCACTGTTCCCTTCGTTTGACTTGAACTGGATCCACAGCTTCTTAGACCTCGAAGTGAAAGCTATAGGGCGTTCGTAGGTTTGACAGGTTTCATATGTGGTCACAGAATTGGAAGATGCTTTCAAAGAAAATACAATTGCCAGTTATCTGCCAAAATTTCATAGTAATCAGCAATTAAAAAAAAACCCACAAAAAGCAAACAAAAAACAAATAATCAACTACCAAATCAAGAAATGCATTCATCTTGGTAGAGAGCTATCATTAGCTTCAGTTTATATTGCAGACTTACAACTCTTGCGCATCACCAAGTAGTCTCCACACTCATCTTCTATTGGCAGAAATATTTCTGGCACTACAATCAGAATACGGCGCTTTGGTGGTGGGTTAATATTCCAAGTACACTCGGCGTTTGCAGGATAGTCCCCTGGGTAGTTTGGGGATTCGATATATCCAGTGTAATCTCCCAGTTCACCTCCACACCGCCTGTCTGAAAAAGCAGTACAGCATGAAGCACCAGGCAGAGCAAGATCTTCCTGCAGTGCTCTGTGCAGTCGATGGGTAATGGGCACACACACTTCGCTCTCGGCCTCTAACGCAGGCAAAACTTCTTCACCAGTTTCACTTCACACTACTGCCTGCTTCTGCCTTGTGGACTAATTAGTGTGGAAAAATAAAATACAGGTTAATCTCTGCTAACATACAAGAGTTGCTAATGACTAATCCACAGCCAAGCAGCAAGACAATTGTAAGGGGATGTAAAAATGGTCAAGTGAGGATGCTCCACTTGTTTGTACCAGACAGAGACTTTATGTAGTATTCAAAGTCTAGCTGGAAGCAGCTCTCTGTAGATGCCACATCGGCAGCAGCACAAACAGGGAAGAGCTCAGGCCTTCCCTCTGCACAGGTCAGCACCCTGGCATGGCTACAGCGCCATAGCCTTCAGTAAGAGTGTAAGGCCCAGGGCAGATTCTTTGCCCAAATTGCCCAGCTTGGCAAGATCCCAACAGGTTGGGTACTGCAGAACCGTAACATGGATGTGCAAGTGTGGCATGCACAGGGAGCAAAGCTTCTGAATGAGACGCATGCAGTTCCAGAACATGTTTTTATATATATATATGTATATGTATAAATATATATGTATGCATACGTGTATTAGGTGTTTACACAAGCAACTCCAGAGGTTTTTCTGAGAAGTCTTCTCTCTCCTCTCTGTTTTCTCTTCTTTAGTTTACCCTTGACTTCCCAAACTACAGCTAGGATAATCTAGAACAGTGGCTGTCTTTGCAAATGCTTTTCTCAGGGATTCTGATTAAGGAAAAAAAAAAACGCTTATTGGAGCCAAGGTGATTTTTTAAGCCAACTTCCACTCCTTTCGACAGAAGGAAAAGAAATCATGATGCTGAGAATACAAACTCACTCTGCTATATCACAGGAGAAAAGATGCAATAGCAAAACCCAGAGTGACCCCGCAGCCAGTGGCAAGATGCAACCGTCACTTGCCTCAAGAAGAGTGGTGGAACTAGTCTGCAGAGGTGGTCTCCCATGGACCTCAGTAAGTCACTCGGGATGAGATGCAGGTAGGCATCAAGAGGGGCCTTCTCTTCAACCTTCCTGCTAAAGCTCACTTTGCCCTTAAGGCCACTTTGAATATTTATGACCCATACATTTCACATGTAAGCATCTTGCTATACTTACTTTTGCATTGTGTTACATTAGTTGACCCATCAAAGTCAGTAGTAGTGTTTCCAGGGCATGAAATACAGTAATTCTGTCCAAACTCAGGCTGATAAGTCCCAACTATGCAGCGAATACACCGATGAGTTGTAGTATTGTAAAAATGACCAGGTGAACACTGAACTGGAAGGTAAAGAGGCAGCATGGTTTAAAAATGAGGAAGCAGCACACTAGAATTCAATTTTTACACATTTTTATACAGCATATTCTAATTTCAGTGTCTGTGCTGTATTCATGAACTACAACGGTCATAAAACAGAATTCAATTTCCATATTTCAGTTCGCAAAATCGTTTTGTCCAAGTTAAAAAAAATTCCATTGGTAGTGTCATTCAGCAGCATGTGGAAGATGGAGTGAGAAAGTCCAGCACAATTTTGTTATGAGGACGTTCACCTGAGGAGTGTGTTATCAAATGTTTGACATAGAAGATGAACTTTCAATGCATATACCAACTAAACCTTGCTGTCTTACCACCTTCCACTGAGCTGCATCCTAGCAGAGGCCTGTGATCAGCTCACCAAAAGCCGAGATGAAAAGAGTTTGGCCCTCTACAATTTTATGTTGTATCGGTATCAATGGCTGAACAAGTATATTGTCCTCTTCTCTCATAATCACACACTATCTTACCAGAACAAGCAATGACTCATGGTACGGTCACCTTCACCAGATCTGCTATGACTTGATTTCATCACGTCACTCACACTACCAGGAGACACAAGCTATAGCCATCACAGCAGTTGCTGAGGGAACCTGACCAAAGCCAGTCCCCACTCTGACATACAAAACCTTTCATAACCTCAACATATTCTATGCAAGATGTAGACATCAGACAGACACGCAGGAGGAGGAAAAAAGAAATCTTTCTATCAGACTAGCAACTTCTTGTTCCATATTTTTGGAATGCAGACAGGAAGATTTTCTTCTCTCATTTCAATCTGAGAATAGGAGATTTCCAGCGACTTTGCTCACATCTCTAATATAATCCTGCATCTATGCTGATCATCATCTGTGCTGAAAGCTGACAGAAAGCAGGCCATCGATTACCTTAGCTCTTCGCTCTCCCGGGCCTCTTCCTTTGCCATTTTAGTTTGTGGTACTGGAAATATTTTCCGATTCCTTTTACCTCACTTGGCAAGTTTACTCCTCTCAGCTTGACTTGAAAAATACTTCTCTACCTGGCCTTTCAAATGCAGTTTTCTATGCTGTGTAGTCTCTTTTTCTGTTCCTATTTATCTTTACTCCCAAACAATCTTTTTCTTTATGAGGCTTTTATTCAGCTAACTCAGTCTGGAGTGCTTTCCTACATGTTTTTTCCTCCCTTCCAAATGTTTCTGATATAAGTTCCAAGAAATTTTTACACCTGTGACTTAAACAGATTCAGTGTCTCACATGGCCTTTCCAAGGCCCTGAGCTCTTCATTCCAGATGACATTAAAAATCTCTATTTTAATTCAAAAATCGAGCGTTATTTACAGACTTTTTTTTTAGCCTGTAGTGTTAAATAAATCTGAAATCAGTCCCTTTTATCTTGATCAGGGATTTTTTGTTGTTGTTTTCAAGTGTTCTTACTTTGTAAAACTGAGTATGAAATAGCAATGCTTGTGGATTCAGTGTTTCTTTATCAAAAAAATCTGTTAACTATCACACTATTAGCAGAAGCATTAGCTCTTCAACCAAGATTCTTCTGTTATGTTGCAATTCCCAGGGTTCTCAACAGCACACATATCTTAAATGACACCAGAGAATTTTGTTTGGCTAAATTAGCAACAAATACTCCTATCAGTATCTTATTTCTATCTCTTATTTCTACTCTATACGAACAGATTTTCTATTATCACTTTTTATTCATTGTGATTTTGATAAAAGTGATAATCTTTTATCCATGCCTTAAGAGAACAGGCTATTGTAGCAATTTCTTCTCTATGTATGTGATTTTTATTGGTATTTTCAAAGACAAGTTTAGCTTTTTTAGTTTTCTTTAATTTTCTTTTTAGTTTTTAGATAACTCAAATGCTTACAGGATCTCCTCCCATTCTGAAAGATGCACCTGATTTTCACTTTCGTGAGCCAAACTTTAGAAGCTAATTGCATGACAGCTCCATTACAGTCAAGTTTAGAGGGGACCTGTAAGTTACTGCAAAGTTAGGCTGAATTTTGGCTCTTCAAATATCTCCCAAGGCATCCAGAGATGCATTTCATTAAGAATATGAATAAATCATTTTCTTATTTATCCTCTAGGACTGCATTTTCCTCCTCCACATTTTGAAGCACGCTGCTGTGCTCAGAATTAACATGTCACAGAATTGTTAATTTTCCCCTGAGACCTTCTTTCCTCCAGAATTCCCTTCTGTAACTCAGATCAATGACTTCACCCGCCAACTTCTACCTATCTCTCAGCGCCTCCTTGAGTCTCATATAAAAATCAGCTATGAAAAGGCTTGAGGCTCCATGGAGTTTCCATGCAGCCAGGCCAAGGCTGGACGGAGAGATCCTTGCAAGAAGGAAGCATCCTTCCTGCAGCGCCCATTTGTAGCCCAAGCTGCAGCTCTGCCCCAGGCAGCGCTGCTCATCCTGCCTGGATCTTACCTTTGGTCTCGCAGTCCTGAAAGGCGGAGGCGCCGCTGTGCCGTGTGGTCAGCCCTCCTCCGCATGGCGAGCAGGACACGCGCCCGGCTTCCGGCTGGTACGTTCCAGTGGGGCATGGCAGGCAGGGCTTGAAGCCATCAGGGGAGTGTTCGCCCCGTGAGCACTGGTCTGAAGGAGGAAGGACACACTTGCCTCAGGCTGCGCCTCAGGGGCCACGGGAGCCTGCCCAGGGCCTGCATCTGCACCGTGCAACTGCTCCTCTGCCCTGGGGAAGGGTGGGCCAGGGCTTCAAGCCAAACGCAGGCAATTCATAGGACTCGATGCCTACGCTGTACCCTGTCATACTGAAACGGACGTGGATACTTCTGGTGCTGCTCAGCTCCTCTGCGAGCTGCTAGAGATCTTTCTTTTAAGGCTGCCGCAGGCGCGTCCAGCAATCTCTGCTAATCTGTGTGGTGTGATCACATAGTCACTCACTATCCCGTCTTTCCAGCTAAAGAGTCCTCAGACTCCTCCAAAATTAAACCATCAACATGGAGACAGAGGTGCCAAAAAGGTACTTAAGAGTTTTCTAAAAGCATTTTTAATCTTAATTGTTGGAATATCCTAAACACCGGTGTTGCCAAATTACATGAAAACCTCAAGCATAGTAGGTTTGTGCACACTAGCACACCTAAACGGGATGCACTCCTCGGAGTAATTGGAGAATTCTCCCATCATTTCTCTGGTTCTGGGTCTCATTATCTGTGCTCTGAATTGCTGTTTTCTGTATGGTATGTAGATACCATTAACGAAATTAGACTGAATTTACCTAAACACCCTGATATTATGTAAGAAATCCAGGAATATTAATGGGCACCACAAAAAAAAAATGTTTTTCAAACTTTTCACAAAGCAACTAATTTCCATGCCAGCACTCTGTAACTACCCTGCTTTGGAAGGCACAAAATACTGCTGCAGTTCAGCTGCACTGAAAAATCCTTTCCTTTTAAAGAGCTGTTAGAATAATAAACTGTTAGTTTTAGTTTATAGCTACACTAAATCACTCACTGAATAGCTGTTTTGTTAGGAAGTTAAATTGGCCTTGGCTTCATTTCAGGATATACGACTAACAACAAGCATGGCATTAACTACCGGTCATGATCAATGATGAAGAATTTAGTTTATGGCTGATACACTTGGTGGAATAGTGAGCACTCCTCTTCAGCTTAAAGTAAACCAGAGCAGGTTAAGCAATGCTCTGTAGCTCATCAGTGAAAGCTGCTAGCAGGGAAGGAGACCCTCTCAGCTCTTGGCTCGGATTTGTCCACCACGTATCACTTCAGCTCTCATAAGGAAACACATTCATTTGCTCCCAAGCTTTTCAAGTCTTTCTGATTTTATAAACATTCCTGCAGAACACTCATCTCTGTAGTCTCTGTGCAGCTCAAAAAACATGAATGAATTACAGCCTTCACTGCAACACCTCTGAGGAGGCAGGGAGAGGGCACTATTTTCATTTCCATGACAAGACATGAAGGTTAGTAAAGGTGATTCTGAGAGGTCCCTACTGACTTCAGGAATCCAGAGTTAATGAGAAGTCCAGTGCAAACCTCTTGTCCCAAAACACTTCATGGCGACTTGGCAAAGGCAAGCTCTGAGGGGCCTCACCAGAGGCTGCCTGTCCCTGCTTGTGAATTGCCCTCCTAATCACACATCCAGGTTGGGAACCTTTGGAGCCTCATTCTTCTTAAACAAAAGAGAAAACAAAATCCACAGCATGTAACTTCACATTGACACATGTAAAAACACAAATATCACCTTAAACTGTACTTTTGGTTAAACTATCATTATTTGCTCTGAATATTAAGATGACTCAAAGCGATGCCTAGGCCTGGACGCTCCAAGCTCTCAAACTGACCACTTTCTCTACATGACTACAAAAAGACAAGCTTTAATAAGCGGTACAAGTGTCCAGACAGTTTGACCTGCAAACACGTTTCCTGTGGATTGCTCCTAATTCCTCCCCATCTTCAATTCAGAGATCTTCCAAACAGCTTCTGCAAACCGACTCCAGCACAAAGCAGGGGTGATGAGGAAGGCATGTTCCAGAAACTCACAGCACTTACTAGGGCCCAATTTACCATAACAAACTGATCTAATTGACATTAGGCTCAATTATAGCAGCATTCACTACAAAGGCAGTACATGAACACAGAAATCATGCCACGGAAATCCATAGGACTGTGCATGGAATTAGGCTGAAACAAATGAGTCCCCTCTAAAAAAACAAAACAACAAAAACAGAATCCTCATCTAAGGCACATTAAATTCTTGTCAAGGCATTTGTTTAAATGAAGCTAAAAAGTTTATGAGCCTCATTTCACAAAGCCAGAAACTGCACGGTCCCTTCTGACACATGGGAGATACCCACTCCAAAACAACAGCTAAGGTCTTGCAAATAGCAACATTAAATCAGAGTTCCACTGGCTGATTTTGCTCTTTTTCAGCAACCTGCTTGTTTTGCTCCACATGAACAAAAGAACCAATTGCCTTTAGTAGACTTCATTTCTGCAGCCAGTGCCTTTGTTTGTCTTCAATGCCCATTAAAACACTGTTCTTGAATCTCATGCAGCTGTTTCAGGAGAAAAAAATATATATGTGAAAGCTTTTCTGATGCAAAAACATGAAAGAAAAGAAAGGGGGGGCGGGAGAAAGAGGGAGGCCCACAGGGAACCAGGATTAATAGTCACAAAGACATTTAAAGGCTCTTCCCCTCTTTTCAACACATTAGCCTTTGAGCATTTGCTCCTATAGACAAATGCTGTAGTACTCAGTGGCTAAGAAGGTGAACCTCAAAGGAGGTCATGATCCACCCTCTCACCATTTTCTTAAGAACCATGCCCGACTTTACAAGTAAAATCACAAACAATTGACGCCAACTGATGCTGAAGCAGCAGCATCCTTAAAGTTATTGGGTTTTAGCAGTACACACACTATATTCACATGAGATTGTGATCTATCTTAAAAGATTTATATCTGAAATCTCTGATTGTGAGAGCAAGGAGGTTAGCAGGCAGAATAGCCATGTTTCTGCTGTTTTCTAATACACTGGCTGTACACAGGCATCTACTTGGCATATTCAAAAAGATGAACTACCTTGGAAATGATGCCTAATCTGTTTCTGGTGCCTTTCTGGAGCTTTTATTCTGCACTATGTCCCACTGTAGACAGTAAGAGTTAAAACAAAGTTAAGAAAACTGGGAGACCAAATGTAGTTTAGCTCAGTGCTGCAATTGCAGGCTGGTTACCTAAGAAAAAAGCTGCTAGAGCAGGCACTGTGTTTTCCTTCTTACACAGATGCATCTAATATTTCAGACAGTGCTCTGCCAAGAGGAATCTGTCACAGGAAGAGCACCAGGACAGGAACTGTCTGAATCAATAAAGCTATATCTAACCTTGTATCCAAGTAGTTTGTTTTAAAATATAAATGAAAAAAAAAGGGGGGCGAAAGCGAGAGAGAGGACTGAATCCTCTACTCTCACTATCTGCATCGTAGATGACTTGCAAGACCTTACTTTTGTCTTGTCACTGCTTCTCAGATCGGACTAGGCAAAATAAATCCTTTTCCAAAGTGCTGAAAGAGACAGGTCTCCTGGCCCGAGATCACATCCACCAACCACACTGAGTCCCTCTGCAGACCTGATACCCCTTGCTGTTGGGTCATCTTCTCCCTAGAAACATTACCATGCCTATATAATGCTGTCCAGTTCTCAGCAGCTCAGCAAAACAGTCAGATTCAGCCAAAAAATGTACGCTCCCACCTATATCTAGCTGCTGCTTCTTCCTCTACTCTGTATGCATTCTGTTCTCTTCTGCCCACTCAGCTACTTCTGACTGGCAGTGAGAGCAGCGGCAGTTGCCTTTACGTGCTGCCTTGTGCTGCCTCATGCTGCCTTTATGACACCGCTGGGACAATTTTCCTGAGAAAATGAGGTTTATGTAACAACACTGCCTGTGAGTGCTCTGTGGCTCCTCAGCAGCTAGTGAACTCTGTCCAACTTATTTGACAAAGGCAGCAGAGAGGTTTAAAGGATAGTAAGTTTCTATAAATTTCATCAAAGTATGCGTGGAAGGTACAAATGAAGGACAGAGACTCTTGTAGTGTCCAAGGGAGAAAAAGGCTGAGGTGGAAGTTTCGTGCTTGTTTGACATGAGGAAGATATGATTTCCACAGAGGTTTCAAACATCAGCAGCTAATTCTTCTGTTACACAGATCCGAGTTTTTCAAGAATTATCAAAGCCAGACAGGAAAATCTCTTTCGAAGCTGAATGGGTTGCTGCTGGAGGATGTGCTAATTCAGTCTGACAAGCATTTTAAAGGCTTGCCAATTCACTAAAGCACTTACATGCCCATACCCTCTGCAGCCTGAATTAGCCGTCATGGCTGTTAGAGCCCTCTTAAGATAACATATGACCCTTCTCCTTAACTTTTGTGCTTTGGAAGCATTTATCATGGGCTGCATTATGGTGGTGCCCTCCAGTGCCACGATAATTACGATTTGCTCAGTGCTGGACTATAAAACCCCCTATTCTCAATGAATTTATAACTCTGTCAGGAAGATTCTCTGTGCGTAAAGCTTCATCAACAAAGAGAATGCAACTAGCAAAACCTGCTCGGCCTTTTCTTTGGAACAAGGGAGAGGGAAAATACTCACAGGCCCAGAAACACAGTGTTACACTACATATTAAATGTGGTCTTTCAGAAACGACATTGGCAATCTTAAGGCAGTTGATGTCTAATGTTAAACCAAATTTTCTACTTTGTAACTTACTGTGGGCTGTACATCACTTAGAAGAAAAACACAAAGCTCTGAGCTCTTTTTCTACTCTGTAACATGGCAATTACCAACGGTAAAAGATAGAGACGGGCTATTATCAGCACAAACAGCAACTCCTACAACTCCACACAGCCATTCTCCCTCTCAGAAAAGCTTCCCACCATCCCTTCATACTCATCAGACATGAGCAAAACAGATACAATGCTCTGTACCTAATTTATGTTTACTCACCACATCTGTTACCCACATGCATCTGTCCTACGCCACACGATTCCTGAGGCTCCGACAGCTTGAGAGACTTTCGCGCCACTTCATGGTCCATTCCGGAGACGCGAACACGGAAGTGGTCCCTGCTGACCGTCTTCCGTAAGGTGCGGATGGTTTTACGGAATCTCTTTTCCGTCTTTTTTCGTGCACAGCGCACATCACACGTCTCTGAAAAGCATCACAGATGAAAGCTACAATAACTGACCATGGACAAAAAAACACCCAGTTGAAAAAACGAGCTAGTGCATATCATGGAGAAGGCAACTTCTGTGAACAAGTGTGACATCCTTAAGGACAACATCAGCATCCCACAAAAAAAACCCAAAACAAACACAACAACAAACCCCCTCACCTTTAATCTACATGCTTCTCTTGGATTTTAAAAACTATCACTATCTTTCACCCTTTTTGAAGCAGAAAAAATACTTTTCAAAACAGGAGATACTTTTATTATTATTTTGCATAAAGATAGAAATGAAAAATACAGAAACTAAGCAGCAAATGGTAAGAAGCTTCAAACTGCACCTTGGATTATTTTCCAACCAACCTGTCACCTCCTTATGGCTTGTTTCAAACTCAAAGTCCGCAGTGATAAAAATTTCTCTAGTCGCTGGCAGTCTACTGAAGGGTCCATGAACTTTCTTGCCAGAGCTGCATGTTAGGTTTACATAGTGGAAGCTCTCCATTACTGAATTATGTCTCTCTGTATGAACAAAATTAAAGGAAGCAAAAGCTTGGCCAGCTATATTATTGGACATTCACCAGCGCTCAAAGTATATTTTGTTTTAAAAATTTCAAGGGGAACAAATGATTAACTCCAGATATCAGTAAACAAAAAGTATGGACAGTTTCTTAACTGGCATATCCTCGTACAGGATCTCTGCTAGGATTAGAGCTCAGCTGCAGTGCTCAGCCCTCTTCCCCTGTGTTTTGCTAGCAGGGTTCCAACAAACTGCCTTTGCTCTGTGCAATGCATCTTAAAGCCATGATGCTGCCTGCACCAAGCAGGCTACTCGAGGGGAAAAGTTCTGCATTCCAACGAAGCATGCGAAAACCATGTCAGCTTATAGTGGTGTGTAAACTAAGCAGTGCTTGCACACACAGCACGCGAGGAGACTGCAAGGTCTGCATGAGGAAACAAGATTTACCTAATGAAAGCATCCCAAATGACCTTTGATTTGGAACACGTATTCCTCACTGAGCATCTAACGTTATTCACCACTGTTACTCTTTTAAAGACAAAGCAACTGATGTGCTGATTCAACTTATTATTTAGGGTTTTTCTATTTATTTAGTCTTTCTGTTTTTCTGTTTGATTTTTTTTAATCCTGTGTGCTCCTCCTCATTTTCTGCTGAGTTTGCAAGTTCCCAGACTATACTTTCTACCTTGAAACAGATGGAAGAGCTGACCTCACTGTGTCCATCTGGGGCTTCTGAAGTATAAGAGGAAAAGCGAAATGATATTTTGGCACCTGAGTCAGGATAAGAGAAGAGGCCAGGATCAGCTCCTCTGAGGCATCAGACAGCAAAAAAGAGGAAGAAGAAGAAAGGAAGGAAAGAAAGGGTACAGAGGGAGAAGAAATAAATCAAAAGTATGAAAAGCATGGCTGGTTTTACTCAGAACACACTTTACTGGAAAAGGTTCAAACAAAAAAGGAGGACTTTCCTAGCAAGACCTCCCTATATAAACAACCTGTACAGTTGTCACAGGGAAATCTTGTCATCCCAAATTAGTGCCGTAATTCTGGCTGAGAAGGAGCATGCTTCACGAGATCAGGAGAGAGCAGAAAGGCTGCAGCTCTCTAATGCTCTGCCTATGGTGCACTTCCTATTAGTAATGCACTTGACCCTGAGCTATGACTCTAACCTTCTTACCTGCATTTTTATGCTCATACCTGGTATCATCTGTTCCAGACCTTCTTGAAACATCTCAGTCTTTTTCAAACTACATTTTCCTTCTGTTAACTTAAAGGTTACGCTTATCTTGATGGCTGAGGTATCTTCAGGAAGAAATAATGGCATGTTATTATCAAAATTACTAGAAACTTTGGATAAGCCTAATGTGTCATCCTAACGATGACTTCAAAAATGCTGATAAAAAGTGAAGAGTGGTCATCACAAGGAGACCTAGAGAGATGCCTGCCTCTTTCTGTTGTGAACCTTGTTCAGAACTGGAATTGAAGCAAAGTGTTTTCACAGAAACACAGGATGGTTGAGGTTGGAAGGGACCTCTAGAGATCATCTAGTCCAAGCCCCCTGCTCCAGCAGGGACACCCAGAGCACAGGGCACAGGGTGGCATCCAGGTAGGTTTGGAAGATCTCCAGAGAAGGAGACTCCACAACCTCTCGGGGCAGCATGTTCCAGGGCTCCATCACCCTCACAGGAAAGAAGTTCTTCCTCACACGGAAATGGACCTTCCTGTATTCCAACTTGTGCCCATTACCCCTATTTTATTTTGGTTTGTTTTTTAAACTGAGATCAAGTCTAGATCTGCTACTGGGTAAATCAAGTGAAGATTGGTCAGAATCAAAGGAAATACCTTAATTGGTTTAAAAACTGGCTTATTTTTATATAAAATATAACTTTTATCCATTTAGTTTCAAATGTCTTCTAAACTTTGCTGTCCAATATCTCAACCTATATGTATATACACACACACACACACACACATATTGTTTGTTGCCAGCTGTCCAATTTGGGTATCTAAAAACATGCATGACACTTCAAGGCCCAGCTGTTCATTTCACTGCTGATCCTTTTCACCTTACTTGTTTTTAAGTTTTAGTTTAGTGATGCTGCTGAAGCAGTACCAGGAATATCAGAATTTCTTGCTGTAGTCACAAAGCATATTCACTTATTTACAAAAGAAGAGGAAGAAAAAATAGAGAGAGTAAAATAGAAAAGAAAAACAGGCAGAAGGTTAGAGTACATCCCTATCAGCCATCTATTAAAATAAATCAGATAAATTGTGCAACAGGTAAATCTAGTAATTACCCAGCCAAGTGGATGCATTTGTATTTTGCTGCTTTTTCTTAAGCTGAGAAGAGCTGCCACAGGTAAGGGTATAGGCATCCTGTGTTCCTAACAGACAGACCATACACACAGTAAGGACATAGGCTCTGTGAAGAGAGCGTCATATACAAATCTTTTTATCCTCTCCACATTTTTCAGTTATGAAACCCATCAAACAGTGCAAATCAGCTTGTCTCTTGCCATGCCATAGACGGGCTCAGGAGGGAAGGCAGCCCATGCTCTGCTGCGAGTGTGTGAGGCTGCACGTCGGCTCTGGCCCGCACAGACCTGGAATGTCTTCCTGCCACTCAGCAGCAGCACTCAGGGCCAATTACAGAACGGCCCAGGGAGCACGGAGAATCCAGCTTAAAAGAAGCTAGTTGTCAGGAGAAGGGAATCTGAGGGTAAAGTGGTTATAAAGGACAGGGAAAGGGGGGCTTCTAGGGTCACTGACAGGGATAGAGACCTTCATCTGCGGTGAAAGAGGAAAGGTCCCTGCTGATTATCTGCTTCTTGAGGCTTCCACAGGGGCTAGGAGGTTAGCCACTCTCATATTCTCTACACAATCACATGCTGGATTTTGTTCTTCTTGACTTACCAGAAACTACCCGGACATCCGATGAGCAGCTTAAGAAGCATCTATCGCTCCCACCACTCTTAATGCAGTGCAGCAATACCTTGGGTGACATATTATCACGCAGGGGCTCCTTTATCTCTAAACAGGATAAAACAAACACTCACGGGAAAAGCAAAACATCTGCGCGCACTCTGCTAAGAAGCAGGCGTGCAGCTGCCGATATAGCTAGTATCAGAGAGAACCCATGCAGTTCTGTATAAAATTAATTCTGTATGGAGAAAAGTGGGAAGGCAGAATAAAAATCACAGGAAGGCCACACAACCTAAGTCATTTTCTTTCAGGTAAAGTTATCACCAGCAAATTATCTCATGCAAGGAAACAAAAGAAAATAGAAAGAGCAGGTAGATAAAAAGCACAGAAAGCAAGCATCAAAAACCCTCAAAGTATCTCCTGTTTTTTCGTTTGTTTGTTTTGTTTGCTTGTTTCTTACCAGCTTCAAATTCAGTATCATCATGCCTCATAAAACACTAAAGCAGAATACAGGAATGATCATCCATGCCACTTCACTGGAGAGATCAAGATTTTCAGATTTGACCATAACTGTATGGCTGTCAGACACATCAGTGGTAGAAACATATATTTGCTATGCACCTTACCAACACAATCCTTTTTATTCCAGTGTAATTTGTAGTTAGAGTGACACAGGCATTCGTAGTCTCCCGCTGTATTAACACATATCTGTTGGCAACCACCGTTGTTGATGCTACATTCATTAATATCTATAGAGGAAAGGTAAAAATACTCTTTAAATTCTTGCTGTATTCCAATAAAGACCACAAGATAAGCACGTGCACAAATGTTGTTTAGTGTGATTTGGGAAAGATTCTGGGAATTCCATCTGGAATTCCCCCTTGAAATAGTTATGCTTTCCTGGAAATTCTTTGCTTTTTAGGCCCTACCAGTACAGCTGTGGTCAATGCCAGGGCCAGTGCTGTTCAATGCCTTCAGCAATATCACCTACCTGGTGGAACAGAGCGTGCTCTCAATCAGTCTGCTCTGCCAGGCGTGTTCTACCAGCATGGCCTAGAGCATCTTTTTAACTCACCTCCACAATGTGTGAAGCCATAGAGGGCATATCCTTTGTTGCAAGTACATTCAAAGGTGCCTGGATGATTGATGCACGTGTGGTCGCATGTCCGCTCAAAAGAACATTCATCAATGTCTGCAAATTTTAAAGGGACACATGAGTATCTTGGGGGCTGTCAAGGCAGCACTTCCCAGTTAGCCAAGCTGGATGCAGAGATGTGCAGATTTATGTAAACCAAGCAAACAGTCTAGCATAATGAAACAACTTTTAAGAAAAGAGTTTGCCAAACAAGCATTTTTTTTCTTTGGCAAACCTGAAGATTCATGTGATAGTTTTAACAACTACATTTAAAATAAATTCTCTGTCTCCTATGGGAAAAAAAACGTGCCATCAGAAAGTCATTTCTTAAAACAATATCTCGGGATGGTCTTCAGGAAATAGATTTACAAAAAAACAATAAAAGAATACACCAAACCAACCAAACCAAAACCCCATACCTTTATTTTTTCCCCATCAAAAACATGGTGCCAAATTTGTAACCTAAAAATAATATGCAGTGCCTGATACAAGACTGCTGAAAAACATTCATTGCTGAGATTCACCAAATTATTCCAGTGCTCTGGTTTTAGGTGTCTTTTTCCCTGTTAATCTATTACACTGCATACTTCAATGCTGTGTCTAAAACCTGCTGAAATATCTGTTTCTACCAGTGATTTTTTAAGGCGTTATGGTCATTTTACATGCATCTTCTTTGTAAAGTATAATTAGTGTAACAAGCTGATCTTCATCTCAGTGAACTGAATGGTAAAATGATGAAATTCCCACTATTTTCTCCCTAAATGTTTATTACACTCAGTCTGATCCAAAACGATGAGAAAGCAACCATCACGGTGAAATTTCTTATTTGTTAAATCAGTTCAACTTTCTGAAAATGACCAGTAAATGTCAGTTGCTTGTCTGGCAGATTCACTTGCCCAAGCGACTGACCAGTTGTATGTTGTTACATACTAGAGCTCTGGCAAAACCACAAAGATCATTTGGATAATTAATGTACTTCAATTGCCTAAACAAGTTTGCTTACTCTGTACGTACAACTCATTATATGGAAAACCAAATACGCTTTGTAAGTCTCATGGAGAAATCCATGTCATCTTAAATATCAAATATTTCTGCAATGTTTTAGGGAATAGTGAATCTAGTCCTTCTAGTCCACAGACCTGTGATTTCTTGAATCACATTATATATATAAAAATAGATACATAATTAATATGTATATTAATAATAAATCCATGTCTTAAATGTCCCATTAAAATAAAAGTAATTTAACTGCAAATGGTGAAGAGATAATGTTGCTGTTTCTCCTTGTAAGTTATTTTAGAATCATTAACAGATAGAAAAAAGAAATGTCATCCTCTTAAAGAGTTTTCTAACATGATGCTATCCGTATTGCCTTCAGATCACAGTTTATTGTGTCAACAAAACATATCTTGTGCCATAGTGTCAAGCCAACCTAATTTACTTTACAGCTGCAGGGAAAAAAAAAAAAAGAAAAAAAAAAGGAAAAACAACAACAACAACAAAAACCTGAAGCATGGATATTATTCTAGAGTCCATTATCACTTCATCATTGTAGGAGGTATCCAAGCCAAGCTGATTTGTCCTACTTTTACTACGTCCCCAGTGCACATACCTTGACAAGATTTCTCATCTGTTAATAATTTAAATCCTTTTCTGCAGCTGCAATCAAAACTGCCAACAGTGTTTTTACAGAAATGGTCGCAGCCTCCGTTATTGGATTGGCATTCATCAATATCTGTAACAAAAGCAGCATCTCAGCATCACTCAGGATACTTTCATTGCCAGATCCATAAGACTGTCACATCCGATTGGCTGGAGAAACAAAACCTAGCATGACAACTCCAGCTCTGAGAATGATCTCGCCCACTCAGCCCCGTGACAGTGGTATTTGCTCTCATTTAGCATATTGCTGTCAATTACATTGGGGCAAATGTATTTATAGAATACCTCCCTAAATTCTGTTTGGAAATATATTGACTTCCAACAAGTCAGGCATGGAGATTCCACCCTTTTTTGCCTGGCAGAACAGCCATACATAACATCTAATATTATAACATCTAGTTATAACATAATTAGATGTTATAGCATAACATCTAATTATTAGAAAACATGCTAACCTACAGCCTACAAGCCCATTTCCAATACTCTAATTATCCCTAGAACTGCTTGGACCAGCATACATAATTCCACTCATACTTCCATGTTTGCACTCTCATGTTCACTTACAAACTTTTATAATATCCAGCTGCCTGTGGGAAGTATAAAGACGAGGGGACTGCCTGCCTATAAAACCGTGTACGCCTACATCTCCCAGTACTCACCTCTGCCATATGCTGCCCTCTTAGCGGCTCCGCAAAAGGAGGCCACGGCAGGGAAATGGGAAGGGGCAGAACAGCAGAGATGCTCTGTGTACGATGCATTTAATACAGCAGAAGGTCCTTACAAGGAAATGGAGCAGTTGGACCTGGCTGCAGCACTCTCTGATCACACACCCCAGCTTTTCTCAGGGCACTAGTGCTAAGTGCACGTGCAGAAGGTGTTGCTGCGTGCTCGTCCACAAGCACAAAACTCACCTTTACATGTCTTCCCATCAAACTGGAGTGCAAATCCAACAGGACAGCTGCAGTGAACTCCGGTTGATGTGTCTTTACAAGTACGATCACAGCCACCGTTATTTACTGCACATGTTTCTAACAGACAAAATATGGCTAAGGTTTGCTCAGGAATATTACAGGGGAAACAAGAAATATCATATGATACAAGGCAGGCTTCCAGGCTTAATAGTATTTGGCCACACTTAGCCTAGCACACACGAGCAAATACTAAATACATGCGTTGGCAAACTTTCTCTCTCAGTTAATCTCATTTTTTTGTGGGAACTCTACAAGCTTGCACATTCTCTCTGGATACTCTTGTCCTTAAATGCAAATTAAACTCCCACCTCCCTGATGAGGAATGTTAGTCTATCCCCTTAGGCCCACCTCAATCCTGCTCTGTTCTTTTGACACTTCTTCTGACACTTGGACAGTTAGTTACACTCAGCATTATTAAATCAGGTATCTTAAATTCTTTCCTGCTCACCATTGCACAGTTGCTCTCACCATTGTCAACACTGCCCTCATAGGGGGTCATATCCACACAGAATCATCCTTCAGGCTTGTAGCCCAGATGCCATCTTAAATTGAAAGATTCTTCTAACTTCCTGTACACGAACTGCCTAAATCCTGCCAAACCCCTCCAGGGAGCCCTAAAATGCAGCTCTTCCTCTCCAACCAAAAGAAATAGCTCACACTTTGGCATACATCCTCTTGTGCTTCAGTCAGTCTAACAACCATTTCTCTGGCTGGACAAACACAACTTTATTCAGTACATATTGATTTTAAAAGCTGCTATAAAGTTAAATAACTTTTTCTTTATATTTTTTAATCCTCTCTTTTTACTTCTCTTTTGTCCACTTGTTCTCTGCTGCATCAAGCATATGTTACTTATTCTCAAGTTCTGAGACTTATAGGTTTATCCCATCTTTTCTCTACCATCTCCTGTTCAATATTGGGGGACTGCATCCAACCTCCTTTTGAAGACACAGTGCTTCAACTTTCTTCCTCCTCCTTCCTGCCCTCCCTTTTTTTTAGCCTCAAAAACTTAATGCTCTTGAAAATGAGGCCATTGGTTAAGTGTGTAAATACAGATTTAGCAGCACGGTGTTAGGCCTGTACTTTTGGCATTCTCCTCCTCAGCCTCCGTGCTCTCTGCCCTTCTTGCAGTAAGCACCGTAGGTCATCCTGAATAAGGGCTTTTGAGAGAAACATACTCACTGACCCAGCTGCCCGGAGACCACAGTGATCTCCTTACTCATGACAGTATTTTCCCAGCAATAACAGACTCTAGCATTCTGGGCCAGATGTGAAAAGCCCAGTGAGGAGTGTAATGGCCGTGTGTCCTAACATGCCTCTCCAGATACAGCCAGTCACTGGGCCTAATGCTCCCCTTCCATGCAGAAGTAAACTTTGAGCTGCAGAAAAGCAGCTAAAACCCTGCAACCCTCACCATCACTTGGCCAAGGCAGGAGTTCACAGGGGATGCTGTTGCATTCCCCAGAAACACATGGCACTTTGAAAGCAAGTTCACAACATATTGTATTGACAACCACAAACAATTGATATGGCTTCTCAGACATCTTAGAACAATACTTCTTCTTTAAAAGGAAGCGGTGCACCTCCCAGGCAGAAATCAGTCCAGAGCCACAGAGGCTATATTAAAAAGCAATTCTTCAATATAGAAGGTTTTAGCAAACAGCAAAATTCTTTCAGATAGGCACTTTTACCCATGAGCAGTCGTCGCTTTACCCTCTTGTCCACATCAGCTCCTGTTGTAGTGTTACCCTCAGAAATTTCAAGGGCAGCCTCCTCCCTCTCTGTAAGACAGACAGAAGGAGCAAATGGGTAAAGAGAAACCTCATCTGATACTCACAGAAAACAAAGGAGGTGGGAGAAAAAGAAGCATAAAAATCCCTCAATCAAATCCTTCAGCCAAGGCCATGAGAACATTTTGCTTTCATTTGCTTCTTAACGACTTATGTGTTTGCCCCACTATTCTTAAGCTTGACAAAGCAGAAAATACACTCCAGATGTGGTGAAGAGTAGCAAGCTAAAAGAAGGGTCATAAATTGCTGTTTAAGAGCAGAATCTTTATCTAGCACAGACTAATGAAAGGACTGTCCTGTTATGCCTGAGCATTGATATCCAGCAGCAAGCGACACACTCTTGCAGGGACTGGGAAAGTTGTAAGTCTTTTTCTTAAGTGCTGACTTTAATACAAGCACTGCTTGCTTATACGCTCTGGTTTGTGTTACAGAAGAAACTAATTCTAAAGTATCCTAGAAAAGGGAATCTTCTCTGATTACTGACCGGCCTGCTAGTGATTCAGAGAGACCAGCTCTAATTACAGGCAACAGAGGTACTAGGTAGTTACTTTGGCAAATAAGTACTTTTTTCTTTAAGGCTAGAGCCTCAGCACAGCTCAAACAGAGAGCAGCTCCTAAGGGCAGCCTGGGACTCCTCTAGTGTACAGGTATCATCTCAAATTAACACAACTAGCTGTCCCCTGCTGCAAGCCTTTTAATACCTAGTTCTCCTTCGCATGCTCTGGACTGGTCCATCCACTCATTAAAACAGCTCCCACATTGCTGGAGACAGTGACGGGAACCAAGCACTTTTGGATTCCTCAGCTCAGATGGGACAAGCAGACAACCAGAGTCACCTTCCTTTTACATTGATATCCTGGAGCAAGCACAGGTTGCCTGGACCTAGCGAACTTGCTTGTGCCCAAGTAGGTTTCTTAATCCTTTCTGATTGTGCTATTTATTAGGAGAAGTGTCAATTGTGCAAACACAGTAATGCCACAACACTCTAGCCTCCTGGTCATCAACAGAAAAGCCCCTCTCCACTGTACACTGACCTAGGCAGGTTTTCCCATCCACATGCATGATGTACTTAGGGTGACATCCACAAACAGGTCCATTATCAGCATCATCACATGTATGTTGACAGCCACCATTTCCATGATTACATGTTACTAGGAAGAAAATATATATTACATCACACAGGTACTTCCAGCATCTTTGAAAGACAATGGGACTCAATGGGACTGAAACAGTGCAGAACTCTCTGCACTGCTGAAATCATGACTCATGCTGCCGCTCGCAAATTACAGATACTTTTTGCAACCAACAGATTGGTGCACTGGTGTCCTGCAAAGTCACTGGTTATGGTTTAATTTAAATGTACACCAGTCAGTTATCTTCACAGTTTAACTGTGACTTACCAAATCCCATAGCAATCCAACTGGAACACAGTTCAATTTGGGAAATCATAAGAACATGCAGAATGTTACATACAAATGCAGCTCCTCTGGTTCTTGGACAGCTCAAATCCCGGTCGGCACTCACAGGCAACCCCTCCTTTGGGTGTTTCTCTGCAGATGTGGGCACAGCCGTGATCTTTGTTCATGCAGCTCATACCTTCTGCAAAACAGGACAGGTGCAAGACCCTCTGCATCCTCAGAATCTCTGCATGCAGGTAGCAGCCAGATAAAAACATCAGTCCCATATATACACAGCAAACAACCTGTTACTTCTGGGAAAGCCCTATGGTGGTGGGATAAAAAGCATAATCTCACAGACAGGTAATATGGAAAGTTCAATCCTACAAAGCCAGTGCGCTCCCTGGCCTCATTGGCTCTGATCTGTTACATTCCCATGCGCTTTGATTGCAAAGTTGAAATGAAGGATCCCTAAATTTGTACAGCAGCTGCATTCTCATCTGTTTCTCTCAGTCAATAATCTCACTATTTATAAAACCTCCCGATTCCTTTTATGATAACGGCAAGGTGGCTGGCATCTGGCAAGATCCTTTTGCCTAAAGTGAAATTCTTAACTCTGCTTAAAGGAGCTGCCATCCGACATTGGATGCCTAGGCCAGAGGCTCAAAAATCATCCCCATTTCAATTACTAGAGCTACAAATCAGATGTCCTAGCAGTGACCAAGTGACTGGGCAGACATTCAGGTTGTACCTATATTGCATCTTAACTCCTTTTTATTTGTACCACTTTTTTTTTTTTCCTTTCCAATTTCATTGAGTACCCTACAGAGGGCTATGATACATTTCTGTATTTCTGCATGTTTCCCTAGCTAGCTAGAACATAGGGCAAGCTCCTGTATTACAGACACATCAGGTATATTGAGAGCACACGTTACCATTAATGTACCAAGACTAAGCATTTGGCTTTTACAAGACAACTTATTACACTGAAAAACCCTCTCTCTTCTTGGCAAGAAGACTTGATGTGAGTGGACTCAGATGTGCTGCATTTAGGCTACAAGGGTTTAACCCGCAGAAGGTCCGATATTGCATTAGCTGAATTAACTTTCACTCAGCTGGGCAGAAGCAGGATCAGATGGAGAATGAACATGGTGATCACTCTGCTAAGAAGGGACCCCATGAACAATTTCATGTCCTATATGTTTTTAAAAACAAGCATAGCCCACTTTGCAGCCCTAGTACCAACTGAAACCAAACGCTGTATTGGCAAGTAGAGGTCAGCTCCTCACCATTATTTCATGACACTTGGGCTCGGCCCTTGCTCTGCCCACAGCTATTCTCGCCGTCCCAAGCATGGGCTACAACAGCACTCTCCCCATAGGGTGGGAGTTTTAAGCAACAAAAGAATGGAAGTTGTAGAGCCCAGATTATTCTGCTCTGGTGGCTTTTTGATTCCTTTCCCACAGTGAGGATTCTGTTGAAGGCACACAAGACAATGCAACTCGAAATCCTGCAGCACACAGGCACAGCCCGAGGAGCCCACATGAAAGCTGGTAGCCATTATCGCGCTGTCAGTCAAAGAACAGGGCAAGCCATAAAGATCACAAATTAGCCTTATTAACTCCTGTGTTTTTGTGACATTTCTGTCCTTAAACATGCAATATGATCTGGTCTGTTAATTCAGAGGTGTTAGGAAGCATTAAGAGAATTAGCAGCTTAGTTTCTGTCTTTCTGCTAAAGTTTCTTTTTTTTTTTTTGTCTTTATTGAGCTACCAAAAGGAAAACTGTTCAAAGTGGGTGCTTTGGTAAAAGTTCACTGACACCACACAAACGGTTCAAATGCTAAATTAGGGATTGTTTGGTTTTGAGGAAGCAGGATTCAATCACTGCTGCACAGAAAGCTACAAATCCACTTTCCAAAACAGGCCCCATTGTAAGAACAATGCGCACACTGCATTACAAGATACGTGATGGAAAGCACCAAAGCCTAGCTGACTGGAGAGCAGTAGACAGAAGAGAGACGCACTGCATGTTCTAACATTTCTTGAGGAGCTGCTGCATATTTCTAAAGGTGATCAAAGATTGTTTTCTTTCTTTCAGCCCCACTTTATAAGTTTGCTTTAGAGAAATGTCAGTGCAACTGTAAATGTTGCATGGCTGCAAATTTCTTCATGGACATAAGAGTCCCCCACGTCACACTACTACTGTTCCAGTGGTAGATTGTGGTCCTGATCCAAACCATAAGTAAATGTATTTTGGAACCACCAGGCACTTCCTCAGACATACAACTTCTCACGCTGGAGATCCTGCCCTGCTGACACCCAAGTCCTCTGAGAAGGATGAGTCTCCAGATGCAGCTTTCCCAGCCAAGAGGGCAGAGTGCAGATGCTGCCTGACCTATCAACCTGCTGAGAACATTAAGGTTCCAGTTAGGGCACCTCTGGACAGGCACCCAGTAGGACAGAAGATGAGGATGCAGAAACTACCAGAGACTTTCAGAGGAGCTCCTGCGAGCCCCAGGTCAAGGGGAATACAGTAAAGCTGGGTGTCACAGAAGCACTGTAGCCTTTCTGCATGCCTCTATAGCCTCCACAATGTTTTTTGCAAAAAGTTTTCTGACTACCACTGCTCATCGTAGACACGAGTTGTTCAAGAGCATCAGCTGAGAGGGTGCCCTGTGTACCTGTTTGTGCAGTGATTTCAAAAGAGGCCTTCATTTTGCAGCTCCAAATCATTCCTACTGCTTCAGCCCAAAAAGTAAATAGCTATAACCCTGTGACATTTACCGTGAGAGAGCGGCAAGATTTGTCATGAATACCAATAGCAGCTGCAAGACATGGTGCATATTTAATAGCGAAAACTCCACTGTGTTCTTTTAAATTTTCATACTTTCTAGTAGGCAGTGAGTTAAATAAACATGGAAACAAGTTGCACATGCACAGCTGGCCTGCTGGCCGGAGCAGCAGCCTCCCAGAATAAATCCTCGCACGTATAAATGAAGCAAAGCTAATGGAGATCAGGCAGCCAAGAAAAAACTAGGACTGTGCACAAGACACCAAGACATCGACTTCATGTGGTCTAAGCAGGGACTAGGCAGAAGCATCAAACCTCCTCCAAGCATCTCCATGTTTTGGACCAACACAATCAGATTAAGACCTAAATTATTAAACTCTCCTCTAATAGCTTCCTGACCTTGAGTCCCATGCCACAGCCCTGAAGTGGGTGACAAGGAACCCAGAGGATATGAGCAAATGGACTTGGAAAGGTAGGTGAACCTGAGACACGGGACACTGGCCACTAGGATGAATACAGTTGCCTCAAGCCTCCACGTTTCTCGTATCTCAACTCCGGTTCTGCAGGTAGAGGCCAATATTTCTCTCAACAGAGTTGGGGGATAAGGAAGGTCATATTCCTATATATTACAGATATCAAGTGTAACCGTAGAGATGGGTTGGATTTAGGTGCCAAATGCTGTTTAAAGCAAGGCAGTGAGGTCAGCAAAAGAGAGTACAGCCTTTATCAGTCCTATGCAGGGCTTATATGCTGCAGAGGAATGAGGAGACCTGGAGATGAACTGGAAGGGGGAGGAGAAAGTGAGAGGAGAGACAGAGCAAAGAGATTTGGCTTAAAACAGACCTGTTCAATCAAGAGGAAAAAAAAAAGATAGGGAGTCTAGTCGACTGTGAGAAGAGTGGTCGAAAAAGAACAGTAACAAGGTAAAGACCTTAAAAATGAAAACAACACTTGCATGTTTTGGTACCAAAACAGACACCCCTTCAACCCCCATCCCCAATAAAATACATTTTTATATATTTCTTAGAAGAACATGCATTTTATTTCCCTCTTTTATTTATCAAAGAAAAAAGTCTAAAATAAATGGACAAAACTCTTTGTTTAAGAGTAGAACAGAGGTAGAAGTTCAAATGGGCAATTTAGGAAACAAAGAGCAAAGCAAGGGAATTATTTTCTTCTCAAGTAAGAAGAGAGACTAGAGTCTACGATGAGGTACAGAAAAGAATTGGAAGCTTTTCCTCTCATGGCATCACACAAGATGACGATTTCAAGTAACCAACTTTTACCCTTAGAATCACCATCCACAAACACACATAAACAAAAACTGCTGCTAGGAAGGAAGTATGAAAGGGAAAAGCATTGCCACACCATTGCAGCCTGCTTGCTTATTGCCGTGCCTGCTTCAGGTCCTGCAGTATCAGTCTGGTCTGAGAGATCATGAAGTGTCAGAGCAGATCCCCAGGCAAACCCAGTACCAAAGAGGCCAAGAATACAAATACTTAATTCAAACAAAAGATCAATTCAGACATGTCAGATGACAACCACCTCAGCACACTCATTTCTGGACAGTCATATATGTCTCTAAGCACTGTTCTTTTTATCATGGGGATTTTTAAAGTGAGATTTATTTATTCATGCTCAGATTCCTCTTCTAGTCGTGCCAACGATAAGCCTTAGATTAAAGAAAACTTTTCAGCTTTAAATACTTCTTAATATGATACTCGCCATAGAGTTCAATGGACAACTCCCTGATCTGAGCAACCACTTTAAAGCATTCCCTAAGGGCCTCCAAAATAATTTTGTTCAACCCAATATCTAATTAGGCATCCAAAGCTCTCTGATCTCTCAAAGGTCGCTTCATAAAGGCTTCACTCAAAACAAAGAACGAGATTTGAATACCCTTGGGGCTGACATATAATAAATCTCCTTACTGAACTAAATGGAGTATAGAGAGTCTAAAAGGTACCTGAAGGTACAGAAGGTTATTTCCCTGTCACTGAAGTCAATGGAAACAGTCAGAATGCACTGTGTTGCCATTCTCTGAAGCAGAAGTCAGCCCAGCTACACAACAGAGCACATGAGTGCACTGGGAGCACAGCAGCGCAGCTGTTAACAAAAGCACAACACTACAGACATTAGGGTGGGATCAAAGGGGCAAGAGGGATGTGAAGAGTTTTTCAAGTCACTTAGAAGATAAAGGCACACAGTTGTTTTTAAAATGAGGGAAAACTTCAAGATCCCTCCCCATCTGTCAGTAACCCAAACTAAAAATACTTTTGAAGTTGTTTTAGAGATTTTGCAAGATTCTATGGAAAAAAAAAATCAACCCTGCTTTGTGCCCGGAAGAAAGTAGCACATACCTTCTGAGCGGTGAATGCAGGTGTGCTGGTTGTTGCTGAGGAAAAACCCTTCCTTACAGCGGCATTCATAGCTCCCCACGGTGTTGACACAAACATGCTGGCAACCCCCGTTGTTGAACATGCATTCATCTGTATCTGAGAGAGAGAGAGAGAGAGAGAGAGAGAGAGAGAGAGAGAGAGAGAGATATCAGCTTTGTGTCTGATCTGACCCCCTGCAATTGGGCACCAACACCCTAACAAACCTCAACACCCCCACCAATACCCCAACAGCAAGCCCTAGTACTGGCAAAGGCTGCACAACATGCAGAAGAGTCACTTGCTTGTCACATAGATAGCATGACAGCTCAGGTGCCCTGACCCAGACTGCTTTTTTACCACCTTTAGAAAAGTATTTTTGTTGCTTCTCTCTCCCTCTTAACACAGGTCAGTCACAGGGCTTCAAGGAAATCTAGACAATTAAACAGGAAAATGGAGGAGTAACATGGAGGGAACCAGACGCAGCTGCCCTGGCTGCCCCCTCTATCTAGGGGAAGGTACCCGGGCTTGCAGGGCATCTGGAGACTGCAGCCACTAGCCAGCAAGCACATTCACACGCAGGCCGAGCAGCCCTGCACAGCTCTGTCAGAACTCAGTGTCTCAGGGATACACACTTTGGCTTCAGACCCATCCAAGCAACAAAAACTGTTTTTTTCTGGGGAGGAGTGGAGAAAAGCTCTGCATTTTGAGGCTAACATAGAACAAAAAAAAATACCAACCTCAACATCAGTTTGGATTAAGTATAAAGCACTCGTCTTACTTCTGACTTTCGCTCTAGATACAAAGACACACTACATCTGTTCTGATGCTTGGGTTGATTTATTACCTTCCTCCCTCAGCTCTAGCTCATCACCAGTTATGTTAAGGCTGCTGCTGTGCTGCCTAACTGTAGCCAAGGACAAAAACAGAAATGCTTGAAATTGTTTAAGTAGTGCTGATTTTGCAATATTCCAAACTTCACCAAAACCAGAGAATATAGGAAGTCCCTGCTTGCAATATAACCAAGAGAAATGAAGAACAGAAAAACTTCAGCTAAACCTCTGAATGACATATTCATCCCAGTATCTAGTTCTTCTTAATTTTATCCCTTAGTAATGGCAGATTTTTGTAACCTCTACTAGCAAAGAATTTTCCTACCACAACTTTATGAGATGGCAATCTGAAAAGGAAGCAAAAAATGCTTAGTACCTTGAAAGCAGGATAAAAAACTGCTGAGGCAGAGAACTGGTCTCATTTGCAAGTTCAGATGGAATGCCACATTTGCTCTCTTCTGTTCATTGTTTCTGTGCTAACAGTACATTAAATTAAGGTTTATGCATTTCTGGCATAAAAAAGCCGTCTTAAAAAAAAAAGAAAGAAAAGGAAAGAGAAAGAAAGAGAGAAAGCCTTTATAGAAGCATAATGTAGCATTATAACAGATTTAATTTCTACCGAAGGCAATGAGTAAGCCAATTGGATGCAAAAGAATGTGACCTACCATAGCGACAAAAATGGGCTGACATAACTCCATCACAGAGAAGTGGAGTATTTCAGAGCTCTACAGTGATGCCAATGTGCAAACAATCATGAATAAACAGCCACCATAAGTTTTAAATGCTACAAATTTGAACTCCAGCAGATGTTCCTGTCTTGCAGCTCTTGGAAAGCTTACAGAACACCATCTCCTTCCAACAAGTAATTGTCTATTTGGCTAAAACCCAGGCCCACAGCTGAGATCTTCAAAAATCAGGGTTAGAGGAGGGCAATCATGGTGTGAACAACGTAAATAAACAGATTAAGAGAGGATGTGATCCAATTTGCTCTATGCCATAATATTTATTTGAAGTTTATATCGCATCTCAAAATCAGCTGGACACTGATAAAACTTCATTTCACTGTCAGCGATATTTTTATCTTTAAGTCTGCCATGCAATATTGAGCAGCTTCACAGGCACAAGGTTAGGTTATATCTATATCTGACTGCAAACCATTCAGCAGAATTATGTTCTAGAGTGGCTATAGCATGGAAAGAGAACATAGCCTTCAGTAGCATTGCGAGAGGCTCATGTTTAGCCCTTCATGCTAACCTCAGCTGAACTCCACTGTATGTTTACACAAAAAAATAGAAGATCCCTTTTCTAGGATTTTGAATCATCAGCAGATACTTTGCTCATCTCTGGGCAGTTTTTCTAGTGAAATACTTGGCGACTTCACCCTCTCTTCCGCTTGCACCCTGGAACCTGCACAGTGTTGCACTAAGTACTGGACAGAACCATCATAGTAAAGCCACAAGGTCTTGCTGTCCATTTCTGAAGATTTAAACCTGCTGGTCCACAAAAGGAAAGAAACTATGAATGCCTCAAAAACACACACACAAAACCAAGCAACAAAGTAACAACCTTTGTCTCAGTCCCTTAGTACTTTAATGCCCCTCTGTCACATACAGCTACTACGCTACAAGTCTCATGTCCCTTCCTTACAGTTATATCTCATGAAAAGCTCTGACACAATAAAAGTGAAAAGTCCATGTTATAGACATGAAAGAAAAGATTTCTAAGCTCAAAAACAAACCTGAGAATTGACCTTAAAATTTGAAATGGAAAAATGCAGTGATACTACACCTTTCTTTCTAGAAACATATTTAGCATAATAATAGGTAACACTTCACACATTATAATCTGAAGCACTTAGCAGAAATTAGCACAATTATCCACTCATTTTGCAGATGGAGAAAGAGATTCACTAAATAGTAACCCTGAGATGGCACATCAGCACCTGAAATTCCTTAATTCCAGGCATCACCTTCTTCTCTAGCTAGGCTGATTCATCACAGCCTTTTTGATGGATATGGTTAAAAGGTGAAGTTAGCATGGCTATTCACAGTGTTCGTGAGTACACTTCTTACCCAGGCAGTTGTGGCCATCGTGAGCCAACATGAAGCCATCATAGCAAGTGCAGCGATAATTTCCTGGGATGTTGAAACACTCATGCACGCAGCCGCCATTGAAGTCATTATCGCATTCATCAATGTCTACAGGACAAAGCAAAAGTCAATATGAAGGATGCCTGCTTGAGCATTATGGACAGGTTGTGATGCAAACACACAAATGTTAACAGCAACTGCTGTCTTAAACCATCACTGTCTTGCAAAAGACAATACAAAAAGACAATTACTAGATCAAGTGACACTACTAGATGAAAGCAATGCAGTTAGCTCTCAATCACTTCCGCAAACCAAAAATCAATTGGGTGGTGAGACAAAGAATACCTTGTTTAAAATCAGTCCAGGAAACAAATCATCTTCCATATTTTAAAACATTACTTTTAAATTTCCTTCCTTGTCTTAAAAGAAATATTTAATGCCTTCACACATATCATGTACAGTTTTAGTGATCACATCTTAAAAAATGCAACCACACAATGAAGAGCATTCAGAGACACATACACAAACAAGAAGGAGGGCAAGAGGTGTTAATGGAAAAGCTGCTATATAAAGGTACACTACTCAATGGACAAATGTAAAGTGACATAATAAAAGGGTGATATGATAAAAGTACACAAAATAACAAACGGAAAAATTCATGCCACCAAGTCATCATCATGCCTCATCAAGACGGAATTCATTCACTTTAATAGAAAGCTCATACAAACACGTGTCATGCAAGAAATTGATTTGTGGAACTCGCTGCTGCAAGATATCACTCATACCAAAAACCTCAACAGTATTCAAAAAATAACTAATGCTAATTTATTCATAGAATGGATAATCCACTCCAGAACAGAAAAAATAAAAGACGATAATACACAGTCAGGGAAATTACAGGCAACTGTTCACTAAAAAGAGAAAAAAAGAAAATAAAAAGCAAGAAAAAATAAAAAGGAAAAAAAGTTCTACCTTTCAGGAAAATACTGTGGTTACAGCATAGCTCACATGGTCATACTGCAATATTTCTTTCCCCTTCTTCATTCTAGTAATAAGATTTTGGTAAACAAACAAAATCTACAGCTGCTTTGATCTTGTAAATTATTCCCCATGTTCTTCAGCAAACAGTTAAATTTTAAGCACCTGCCAGCCCCAAACCTTTACTTATACTTATGTCTATGAATGCGGAATTTACAAGAAACAACCAGAGACTATGATAAAGCTTCAAGTCCCCTATTTTTGGGTACCAGTCCAACTACATGCAATTAGATCATAGAATCATAGAATACTTAAGGTTGGAAGGGACCTCTAGAGGTCGTCTAGTCAAAACTCCCTGCAAACACAGGGTCTCCTAGAGCATGTGGCACAGGATTGTGACCTCTCTGGGCAACCTGTTCCAGTGCTCTGTCATCCTCGCTGTTAAGAAGTCCTTCCTCAAGTTCCTGTGGAACTTTTGGTGCCTCAATTTGTGGCCGTTTCCTCTAGTCCTATCCCTGGCCACCACTGAGAAGAGGCCAGCCCCATCCTCCTCACTCCCTCTCTTGAGGTTACTTTATACACATTGATCAGGTCCCCTTTCACCTTCCTTTTATTGTTAATATATTTGAAAAAGTTTTTCTTGTTGCTTTTAACATCCCTCGCCAGGTTACATTCCAAACGTGCCTTAGCTTTCCTGGTTGCGTCTGTGCAATCCCTGATGACATTCCTGTATTTCTCCCAAGGGGCCTGTCCTTCTTTCCACATTCTGTATATTGCCGCCTTCTGCTTGAGCAATGCCACAAGCTCCTTGCTCATCCACGCAGGTCTCCTGCCCCTTCTGCCTGACTTTTTACCCATAGGGATGCACTGTTGCTGGGCATGGAGGAAGTGTTGTTTGAAAACCAACCAGCTCTCCTGGGCCCCTCTTCCCTCTAGAGCCCTAGCCCATGGGATCTTTCCAAGGAGGTCTCTGAGGAGGTGAAAGTTGGCGCTCTTGGAATTCATGGTTGCAAGGCTACTTACAGCCCTGCCTCCTCCTCGTTGGATCCTGAACTCCACCAATTCATGATCACTGCAGCCCAGCCTGCCCCCCAGCTTCACCTCTCCAACCAGCCTCTCACTGTTTGTTAGTATGAGGTCCAGTAGCCCACTTCTCGTTGGTTCCTCCACAATCTGCCTCAAAAAGATAGATATGGACGGACACCCATCTGTTTTAATATAAATGGCCAAACAAGGGATTCTCGGTGCTGACCAGGGTATTTCAAGCCCAGGAGCATGTAGAACCTCCTCCATCATTTATGGGAATGAGATTTTTGTGCCAGACTCCCTGGCTGGCCTTTGTATCCTGCTTACAGAGAGCAGAAACTTTGCTTCTATCTGGCAATTGCCCTCCACTCAGGGGGAATTTTAACTTGCTGACCATACCAGTTCTACAAAGCACTTCAGAACCTTTCAGGAAGGAAGGAAAGGAGAGCCATCACTCCTGGCAAAGGCAGGGTGTCGTGCTTGCATCACTTTACCTTCACATTTCTTCCCCTCGCCAGTGTAACCCACTTTGCACGTGCACTTGTAGAGCTTCAGGGTGTTTTGGCAAATAGCATCTGGATGACAGTCATCAAGTCCAAGGGCACACTCATCCACATCTGTGAACAGACAGCAGACTCAGAAGGGACATCAGCGGGGGCAAAGCAGGAATGCCTGGGTGCATCGCTGACAAGGTGCTGTGAGGCCCGGCATGTACGCCCATGTGGTGAGAAAGGTTTGTTAATCTTTATGATTACCAAAAAGAGCCATGGGAAAACTTCCTGGACACAGACGTGAAGTAAGGAAACATGAAGACTGTTAAACCAGCAAGGGAATTTACAGAAATGTACTTTCATAATCACTGCCTCCCCCAACACGTTGAAAAAATAACTTACCATTAAGCAGATGGTTAAATTATTAATAACTCCACTTTTTAATATTAGAATAGTATCAGATGAGCAACACTGCCAAATTGGCTGGCCAGCCATCACAACACACAGCACACTGAAGCAAAACATCCAGTTGGAAACTCCAGAGTAGAGGAAGTGGGGAGAAAGAGAAACACCAACAGGAGAAAGCCCTAGAGATAAAGAAATGCAGACAGAAAAAGGAGTTACAGGCAGCAGAAGGCATCAGCAGGAGCTTCTCATAATGCAGAAGAGGATTCAGACACAGAAAGATAAAGACTTCTAGTGACTGGTTAAGAGTTGCAGAAAAAATACCTGTATAATTAAAAAATAAAAAAGCTAAAATGACATAATGAAATGAAGAAGTATCAGCAGAAGGTGACTGCTGGAGTAGTCAACATTTTTAATTTATTTTTTGGTGTGATCACTTTCTAACTGGGAATTTCAGCCAGCATCTCTCCCATTCACAATCACAGCATTCATCTCTTATTCCATCTGCAATCACAAAACCCGCCTGTAGGTACCGCGCCGGTTGCCAGCTTCGGAAAGTATTCAGGTAGTCTGAACTCCTCATGGGGCTTGGCAGCAGGCAGCACGGCAACGAGCCAGCGTTATAAAAGCAGCGGCGCTTTCCTGATGCTCAGGTGCCTGCAGAAGTGATAACTGTGATGGGGGCCTGCAGGCACAGCCTCAGAAAACAAGGGGAAGGCAAAAGCCCCCGGCAGAATCTGCCTCTCTACTGAAAAAAGGCAGGGGCAGCAAGCTGAGGGAGGGTGCGGGGAATTGCCACGGGTCTCCAGCCAGCAAGATTCAGGAGAATGGGCCAGGAGAAAAGGATGGGTAGGGAAACAAGGAAACATTCCATGGCAGCGAGGTGGAAAGCAGCATTAACTGCACCCGCGCAGCCGTCGAGAGGGGATGCACCTGCCCGCAGCGAGGCTGCTCCGAGGCCACGCACAGGAAGGGGGCTCTGCCCAGGCCGCTCAATGCGCCTCTTCTGCGCTCTGACTTGCTTTTTACACAGAATCCTTGTGATCCTCCACACACAGCAAACAGCAAAAAGCAGCGTTGCGTACGGAAGCGTACACTAGGGCATGCAGAGCAGAGAGAAAACGCCCCCGTAGGGGCCTGAGCTGAGGAGAGACCCTGGGGAAGGGAGACTGCGAGCAAACACTGCAGCCTTCAACTTGGCAGCGAGGTGCAGGCGGAGGAGGCTGCAGGAAGAATTACTGGGTTTATTCCTCGGTGACTAGAGGCAGATTAAGCCCTGATAAACGCGGAGTTAGGTCCCTGCGGCTCCGGCGGAGGTGAGACGCTAACCAGCCGCCTCGCCCCGGGCTCAGCCCGCTCCGGAGGCAGCCCCAGGTAGGAGCCGGCGTCCAAAACTCACCGGAGGTGCCCGCAGCCGCCGCCGCTGCCGCGGGTGCCCCTCGTCTCGCCGGATAACGGCCGCTGCTCCCCAACGGCCGCCGCCACCCCGCCCGCAGCTCCCCCTCTTCCAACGGCTCCCACTCCCCAACGGCCGCCGCCACCCCGCCCGCAGCTCCCCTACTT
>PTEX01000064.1:817003-901832 GCA_003342815.1 Eudromia elegans | reverse complement strand
GCCGGCGCGGGCGCCGCAGGTGGAGGCGGCCCCGCAGGCGGCGCCGCTCCGCTCGGCTCCGGCGCGGCCTCCCTCCCTGCCGGCCGCGGCCCCGGGCGCCCTCGCGCTTTTGTCCCACGCGGTGAGAAACACCAAGGCGATGCTGCTCCCCAGAGCGGTTTATACACATTAGCAAATCTTAGCGCGAAACTTTCCTCTCGGCCTTTGTCTTCGTTGCCTTAATGGTAGCTATAAATTACCGCTTTCCTTTCTCACTGGAGCATCAGGCTTCATTGCCTATTGTAGGACAGGGACGTTTTCTGCCCGAGTCAAACTCCTCCATAAGTGCGTAAAGCTGCTCCCTAAACACTCCTCAGCGCCAGGCTCCTCTTGCCACGAGGAAGGCATCGAAAACCAGCGCTACGACCGGTACCGTGACTCTGCGCCTGAACCACCACCCCCGTTACAGTGGAAACGCTCCCATTCGCAGCGCTCGTGCTTACAAACAACAGTCCTGAAGGAGCAGAGCAGCAGTTCCCCATCAAAGCTCCCAGCTAGGAACCATCCCAAGAGCTGCTAACACTTTCCATGCCAGATTTCTCTGAAGGAACTCGACCAACGTGAGTTTCACTAAAACTCAGATTGCCACCAGATATGACAGCAGATAAAATCTCACCCAGAAAAAAGGAAAAAAAAATAGTGGGAAACTAGTTAAGAGTCACTTACCTGAACCACCAAGAATTTCTGAAACACTTTGAGAGCAAAGTTTCGTAAAATACAGCACAAAGCTCGTTTAAAAGCTGGAAGCTGCCCGCTTTTCACTACCCACCAGGGCTACTGGCTGTTTATTTAGGAATGCCTGAGCTGGATCAAAATATCTGACTAGGCAGCTCTGAAAATAAACACAACAAATATTAAATTTATCTTAGTTAATGCCATCTTTCCTTATACATACACCTTAGAGTACTTTGTGACTGTCAGCTAAAATTAGCATACAATACTCTCACTATGATAAGGAATCGCCACTAACCTCGCTCTCTACAGCCTGCTTGGATTTCAGCTCAGACATCCTTTGACAGCGTTCTTTAATGTGACTGTTTCTATTAAACTGCAGAGTCACGGTCAGGTATGAAGAGCAGAGCATGAGGGTTAGAACTGGGTACTAGGATCTTGATGCTGGCACAGAGAAGCTAAAAGTTGTTGAATTCGAGCATTAAAGAGTGTGATAAAAAACAAACAAACCCAAAACCCCATAGGCAGTCCAGCAAGAGGAGGAAAACCACATAATTCTATTGCAAGGGGAACAGCTACTTGCTGTCTTTGCAAGAAGCATATGTAAACAAGATACAATTATACATACTAACCCTAAAAAAAAAAAAAAAAAAAAAAGGCAGCAAGGTTTTACTTACATACTATAAAACTTTTGAAGTCTTGAACTACAAGGGATAAGCACTGCTTTATGCTCCGTATTCTGTGTTAAATTTTATTATATATTTATAAACAAACATTTAGTTGAGGAAATCTACATTGGGTCATCCACACTGACCCAAAACGTAACACAACTGAGGGGCCATGAGGGTTTGCGACTGAAGCCAAAAAGTAGGCAGTGGGAAAAACAAAACCAACCAAAAATAGCAATATTAAGAAAGACAAAAGAAGACAGACAAGTGAAAGAATACCTTAACACGCCTACCCAGTCTTGAACGTCGCTCTTCTCTGAGATGAATCACTCTGATCTTGGTATCCATGGGTTTTCCAAATTACTAATCAAGTTGTGGGGATCAACACAAAATAACAAGCTTTAGCAATCAACATTAAATTTGGCAATTTAACAGTTGCTTTCAGTGGGAGCAGGACCAGCACGAGCATATGGCTTATCTCAAGCACAGATGAGATCTTGGGTAATTTTTCCGAAAGAACCTCTCATGTAATTTATACTCCTTGTTTAAGTCTTTTTATACCACTGGCAGAAAATCTTTTTTGAAATAAACATGAGATTCCTTGATTATATTTTAAATGTGGTTGGATCTTTATCTTAAAATACCACTGTCACTGAGCTGAGCTAAGAACTGTTTCTGTTTATTTCAGGGCTGGATATAAAATGCTTCATGAATGAATGTGCATTCTTGAGGTAACAGAAAAAAAATTTCCCTCCACACGAAACCTTTTAGACAGAGCCTGGGGTAGAGCAGCAATCTGACATCTGTGCTTCTCTAACAACACAGAAGGGCTTTGCAGGGTGTCACCAGCACATTTCGAGACACCGTGCGCAGAGACCAGTCAATAGTCAAACATCAGCCTGACTTGGGCTCAAATTCTCCACACTGAGGCTAATAAACATTATCATCTATCACATTACCCCTGACCTGACATATGGAAAACTGCTGTGAAGCCAGCAGTTGCTCAATACACTTTACTTACCAAGACCTCTGCTTTTTTTTTTTTCCTTTTTTTTTTTTTTTTTTTTTTTTTTTTGGCTCCTTCGGCTTGCAGGGAATCAGTAGGATTCAAGGCCCACTGGTGATAGAATCGGTGCCTTTCAGAAGTCACGCTTGCCTCGCAGCTTCAGGCACGCCTGGATGGTGCCTCCGGCCATCCCTGGGGAGCGCTTGCGGAGGGACCAGGGTTTCCCAGTAACAGCAGGCCGGGAAGCGGGTGGCCCTCCCGGTGCCCAGGCCGTGGCCCTGGGTCCCGGCGAGGCCCCGGCCAAGGGCGCCGCCTAGTCCGATCACGGCCTGGGTCACAGGGCCAAGGCCGGGCGGGAGACGCAGGACAGGGGCGCGGACGCACCGCTGAGCAATCCAACTCCTTGCTGTCCACGCGGGTTCTAACGAAAGAGCCTGCGCGATCCCATACAGACCGACGCGGGCAAACCCCAGCAACCCCAGGCTAGCCCCTACTTGATCCGCTGTTCCTATGCCCAGAGGATTGCTTACTGTATCTGTTGGCCCCAGAGCAGAAACCATTGGAGTCACCACCCAAAAGCGGGTCAGAATAAGCTGGTGTCTCTGGCTACAGCTACAGACAGAGACTGCCTGTAAGGAGGGCATGCAGGGCGAGGAGAGGTGCTCGCTGAACAGGGGCATACAGAACAATGTAAAATGCAGAAAGGAAAAAAAAAGACATTTTTTGATAGCTGGACCCCATTGATACATTCTGTAGAGATTGTTTTACCAAACATACCTACACATTTTCTTCTACCACTGTGAACTAGGGCTTATATTTCTAACTATTCATATTACCCCAAGCCTGAGGATGCAAAGGGGATGGGAAGAAATATGTTTCCTATTGATGCCCAGTCAAAATGCAAACGATATATTAACATTAAGGCTACTCATCCACTAAACAAAAGGAGGTACTTAAATCTACAAGTCAGGCTTCAAGAATGGATCCTGTGAGAAAAAACACCACATCCACTGCTAGGCAAGGCAAAAAAGATAGTTAGCCAAATTACAGTTAGAGGCTTTTGAAAATAGCACATTAATGCTATTTCTCATGTTGAAAGTTAAATTTTATTGCAATTCAGCACAGGTACTACACCTAAGACTATTCCACTATTCCATATGTCCCAGTTACACTTAGCATCCCATGGACTGGCAGCTTCATCACTGTGCCCTATCCACCTGCCACTCGGGAGTCACCAAACCTCAACTTGCATCCAGCCACTCCAGGTACCTCTGATAATAAAAACCAAACAAAGTAAGCAAGACAGTGTTATCTGGCATATTAGGCAAGCGTGTTAAATAGTACTGAGCATTAGAGTGAGCCACCCCATCCAAAATAAAATTTAAATAATATTTAATAGTAGAAGAGAAAGGATTTTAATAGGATCAACTAATCTAATGAAGTCAAAAAGGTTAAATCTGACCCTCTAACACAGACATCCTCTGTGAAATGTCCAGACCTAAAAAAGTGTTTTTAAATATAATGGAGCTATAAATGCCTTTTCATTATTATACAAATGAGCAATTTGGGGCCAGCAGAGTAAGAGGCACTCTCTATGTTTTAAGTTAAATACATGAATATTTCAGAACCAAGTACATGTGCTTTATTTTCCCCTACTAAGACTAGGGAATGTACACAGACACACACACGCACACGCTGCAGACTGAAAGGACACTGGTCAGCTCAGCATGAGCAGTGGTCTGGCCATCACCTTACAGTTTTCTAAGGCTACTATGAGATCAAAACACAATCTTGTTCTGATAAGAAGTAGTGACAAAGGTATGTCTCAGTTTAATAATGAAATAAATAGGACAAAAGTAAAAATAGTCAAAAATTTAATACATGTGCTATGCTTATAAATTATGGAAATAAAACTAATCACAAGATGTCACTAAATTGTAGGTAATAAAGAAAAGGTGCTACAATATTGTATGAACTGCAAGAACTTTGACTCAGCTTCTCATTGGAAGAGAGACAATACTGAGATAAGTTTATACAGTGAAGACCTCTTAAATACACAGCCTTGAACTTCTGTATGGTAATTTGTGATGCTTGAAAACTGGCCTGTTCTTAAGTCACATATGCACTTCAAAATGATTTCACCAAAGGCTCCAAATGAAAAGAGGTGCCTCTTGGTATTGCCAATTTCCAGCTCTGCAATCAATTAAACTTCCCAAATGTTTGTGTTTTATTGTACAAGTGGACTAAATTTTTCTATGGAAAAAACGAAGCATCCCAAATGAAGCTGACTGCAATAACAAGACCCAAGGCATATCAAGTCAAAAGAAAAAGGAAAAAATATTTCTTTCTGTCTCTTTAGAAAAGTTAAATCCTGAAATCCCAGTATGTGTTAGTAAAGCTTGCCATTATTCCACTGCAGCACAGTTGCCTTCATTTAGCCATCTGGCCTTTGGGAACCCAAGCCCACCTTTATTTGCAGGTAGGAGAAATACCAGCAGCAAACATATAATAAGTTTTGAAAGACTGGTTCAAGTGGAAATATTTTTGCATTATAAACAGTTATTCTAGGTTTTTCATTTAAGTGGGCTGCACTGTAAGTTCTGAATTGCAACACAATATAGCCAGTTATAGAAGTTTTTTTTTTTAAAGACAAACTTACAAAACACAACAATAGGTTAAATAAATAAAAACATCAGTTAAAAAACACGCTTAATTTCCTCTGTGCAATTACGTACCAATATGAAAAATATTACTTTGATCTCTGCACATTTCACGGTTCAGTCTCCTGAAATTCACTAAAAATAATACTGACAACAAAAATAAAGGAAAAAGCGATTTGTTGACAAATCAGTGCTTTGCAGCTATTAAAAAAAAAAAAAGCACAAAGACTTTGTAGTTCCCTTGCAGTAGAACAGTGACCCAATACGTTAAAAATTAAACATTGGTAATAATGTTAATATATAAAATATTAGTTTAAAAACTATAGAATGGCCTTCTTAGCAGAAATGGAGTGTATACATTGGGGGTCTATGACATACAGCATACCTGAAGGCAAGTTCACAGAATGCTGAAAGGCTCACTGCACGTTTTCTATGGCAAGGAAATACTGCAGCTTTAAAATAAGCTGCACAATACTCATCTCTATCTCTTTCACATGAAAGTGTGTAAAAAGCAAATCAGCAAATAAACTCTAAAATAGATTTATACCAAAATCCTCTTTTTTACATTGAGTTTACAGCTTCTATCCTTTTGCCTGTACTATTATTGGAGTTTCCTTCCAGAAAAGTCAAAGTTGCATTTTGGGGCCATGAACAAGTTCACGATACAACGCACTGGCAGACAGAACTTTGCATACTAACGAGATTAGCTCCTCATTGCCTCCCCCCATCCCTGTTTTTTAATTCTAAGATATTCATTTACGGGACAAGAGGTCAAATATCAATTCCTTTGACGAGGGATGCCTCCAATGTGATGTTGAACTCCTGCAAGGTCTGCAGCACCCGAATCAAAGAGTTCACAAGTGTATGGTCCTTAATCAGTGCTACTTCTTCATACATCTGTGCTGTGATCGGGCAGTCTGCAAGCAGGGCGATCCAGTGGTGCAAAAGGTGGTCTCTAACACAAGTTGCATTTTACAATTTGGAAAGAAAAATAAAGCAGAGTTAATTTCTCATTTTCTTTCTTTTTTTTGTTTTCTTTTAAATTTGTTTGCATTCTAAATATACTTACTGTCTTCTCCATATACTTTAATAAGGTGGGCAAACAGGAGCAATTACGTGTGAGACTTGTTTACAGACAGAGCATCCTCATGTGAAAAGTATTTCTAGCTTCTTACCCTTTCACATCAAAAGGAACAGTTCCCAGGAGGTCTAGAAGCCCTAAAGAGACCCAAATTCACTGTCCTGCTCTACTCTTTTCATGTCAGAAGCTTCCTACATGGTTCCAATATCTCTCCTACACTTCTCCTATAATTAAGAGAGGGCAGGCAGGGAATTCATGAAGGCAGGGAAGAGGGAGCCCTCACTGACTGCTGGTTTTCTGTTCTTTCCCCAGATCTTGGTAGACATACAGAAGAAGGAAGCTATTAACGCTCATCTCTGAATATTCTCTCCTATTCAGCTGCTCAGTGCTCTGTGCTGCCTCCTATCAGAGCTCCAAACTTCCCACACTTCAAGTGCGCAACAGCTCAGTTAGTCAGAACAGTTCACATCATCTTTCAAAGACCTTTAAAAGTAACTGTCAATCTTTGGAAATCAGCAGTCAAGTGACTTAATTTTACTAATACACAACATATTTTGCATTTTATAAATAATAATAATAATAATAACAATAACAATAATAATAATAATACCACCTGGCTCCAAGACACACCAGCATCTGAAACTTGCCATCCTTCCCAATGTTTCTTGGTGTGTTGTTGATAGCAGTCATAAAGCGGCAGAAATTTCTGGCCCTTGTCTGCCAGTTCTCTTCAGGGACCATTTCACTCTGCTCAAGTGTCTCATAATACGTTTGTGCTTTTTCTTAAAAGAATAATGAGAGATGAAATCTTATCGGTGCATGCAACAGTCCTAGAATCTCTGCAACATCATTCTCCAGTACTTGGAATACACTAATTAGGGTGTACAGACTTTCAGACCCGGATTATTAAGTTTTGTATTACCTCAGTAGAAAGCTTTCCCCATAAGCTGTCTTTCAAATCCATAAAGCTATCCATTGCCCACATCTGACAGTTGGTAAGTCAGCAGGAACATTTGTGTCATGGAAGGGACTATTACAATCAAAAGACCTAGATTCAAAGCTTGTCCATGAGTTTCTCAAGTGATTTTTTTTTCTATTTGATTCTGTTCTCCTGTGTTTCCCACTTGTAAGGAGGAGATTCCACTTTCTTTCCTCAGAACAGTGCTAAAATGTAAGATGTACTGCATTTTGACATGACACAGTAATATGATGACAATGATATAAAAATACTTACTCATAACACTGCAATGCTATTAAAGGTAAGTCTTTTTCTAAAAGATGAGTTTATGTACTCAGATGAGTTATTCAGCTCTGAGTCAAAGAAACTAGACCACTGTGTTAGAAAAATACATGTTTATAATCCCTTTTAATAATGTCTAGTAAGTACCAAGAGCACTAGATCCATAATTTCTTGTGCTTTATGAGGGAACTCAACTTCTTAGTTATTTTACTGCTTTTACAACCTTCAGTTAAAAAACAGGTTGCCATATTACAATTTACCACCTAATTTAAGTAATTCTTTCTCACTAGGGAAGCTTGTTTTACACTACTTCTGCTAGCAGAATACAGTCCAAGTACAGTGTCAGGTTTGGCAGAAGACAGATGCTCTTTCTTTCAACAACAACAGGGGGTAAGAGCTCTTATGTTAATTCAGTGCTGAGATGCCTCCAGCAAGTATACTATGCATGCCAACTGAGATAGCATCAATGATAAAAGGGAACACAGATGAGTGTGGTTTCCTCAAACTTACCTAAAAAGTCCCAAATAAAGACGTTTTTGAAGAGCCTGGGTGATTTAAATCCATGTTGAAACACTTGCTCAAGAGCTGAAACAAGTCCACTTTCTCCACAGAGCAACAGTGTGAGACTGCCTCTCTACCAAGCACACACAGAAAGCACAAACATTTAGCTCACTTTGGCAGCTGTGACACAAACTTGACATAAGTGTTCATTACTGAAACCAGTTTTTAAGTAAACAGATGCTCAAAGTAACAGTTCAGTGCCAAAAAAACAGTCCAAGAGAGGATGGCTCCTTCTCAGCAGTCCTGAGCCCCCAGGAGTTTAAACTCCCCAAAAATGAGGCCGAGAAAGTCTTTTTAGGAACTCCAATAATTTGTCTTGAAAAGAAGTCACAAAAAGGTCCAACAAAATATAGTGAGCAAGTTTTACCACAGCAATGACTACTGTGCAGGAAATTTTAAGAAAGTATCTTCCACTGTAGCATGTGCCTCAAATTGCTTGCTTGTTGACAAAACAACATTTAATCCAAACTTTGAATATTAGGAAAACAACAAATTTGTCTGCAGATCTTTGTAAATTCTATTTTGCAAGAATACCTTCAGTGTATCATGTCTTGATATTATTCTTTAAATCTACACATCAACACAAATTAGACTGCCCATGAACTTGCCACATCACCCTGATCTTTGAAAGGGTAGATGCAAAAGGAGTTGCAGGACATACAGGTAAGAATTAATAATTTTCAAGGCATCTCCACTACTGCTCACCAGGGCTGAACTGACAGAGAAGTTATTGAACTGACAAACATACTTCTCTTTCCCTCTCACTCCCCTCCATGAAATAACTGCTCTGACAGTAGAAAATCACCTTTACTTTACAACAAGCATAGCTTCAAAGTGTACAGGGAGTCTCCGAGAGCCCTTTGACCTTATGTTACAAGCAGCCAAGACTATGTGAAATGTGTAAACAAACAATTCCATACCTTCTCAGCACTCCATGCAGCTGACAAAGTGTCAGCTAATTCTGAATACACTAAATAGATGGCAAAATTCTTGTCAGCAGAATTCTAATCCGAATTTGACTCATAATATTGAATTTAAATTAACAGCCTATTCCAGTTAGTAGTAAAAACTAGGTACTTGAAGACGTAATCTTACATTGAAGTTTCAACACTTCGTTTTTGTTCTGTTTAAGGAGCAAAAGCGCTTTAGTTTAGCACTTTCCAGTATGTATTCTCCAATGCTTACTAATATGATTTGTACGACTGGAGGGCCTTTACACTGACAACACAGCATTGTACCTCTTTCTCCGGTTTGTGAAAATGCTTGACAATGCCATTGACAGCTTCACCAATCGCTTCTTGTATCTGACCAGTATTTAATTCTGCAAAACACAAAATATTTCCTTCACTTTCTAACAGCTTCAGAGACAGTACCTGTGTGTGAGGGATAAAGCACATTGCAAGGAAGACAACCACCATACACTGGTATAATCTATGTTTTGACAGAGGTGTGTTGAATTATTGGTAGTAAAAATACCATTCTATTTTCCTTTACTGTGAAGGTGAAAGTGGAACGGTTTGTTCATATGTTAAAGTTGAAACACCACATTTTTAAACACAATAATAGGAAGAAAGGTTTTGGAGCATCATGTTAATTTTTTTTTTTTAAAGCAATTTTGGGTCCTCATCTGAAAGATGTGTTTTAATTAGGATCACAAAAACCTGGAAATCCAAGAAATGCTCTACTGTAAATTCAGGCATGTTTGAGAGTTACGTAACCAGTTGATTTATCAAGACTTAAATAACCTCAAAACAGTGAGCTTCACACATTCTCTATGAACTACTGCCCTCAAATACAAAAATCATACATTTCTGTTCGCAAGCAGCTTTCTACAAGAGATGAGGCAAGGCAGTTCAAGCCCTCACTCACTTGGCTTATTGTTTGGCGATATAGTGACCAGCCTCCTGATCATGCTTGGCGACTGCTGCAGTGGAGGAGTCCGGCACTGCCGCTCATCAGCCTCGGTGTGCGAAGTCAACAACTCTCCCACGAGGATCCTCTCTAAGCTGCCGTCATCCATGCCCTTTCCAAGCCACCTTCCACAGGGAAACCTGAAAACAAAGCAGGTGTTTGCATGAAGTCCTTCAACCCAGATTCAATTTCCTGTCAAAGACTTTCAAGTGTAATTGTTCACAACCCCATCTCAGCAGTACAGTTACGAGACATGCTCTGCTCTCGTCTAGCAGTTAACACTTCTACCAGCAGGGCGAGCACAAATAAAACAGGTTTTCAAATCAATTTTGTGCTAATGCTGCATTAGTTGATGCACGGAGTCGTGAAGGATTTTGTCTTATGTCCCATGCAACTTGAAGGCTGCAGAGGGAACTGAGCTAGAAGGGGAAAACCCACCATATACTACAGGAGGATGGTGAGATATAGCTGTGCTTTTACTGAGTACGTTACACAGCAGGCCAACCATGGAAGAAACGACGTACACTTACGTTCCCGAACACCAGCACACCTATTGAAGGGGGACACTCAGTCAGACTCTGAGAAGTGCATGTGCTCAGCTGCTCCTTATCACTTTCTCTGAACCAGGGTTGGTAGCAACTTAACTCACTCAGTCAGAAAACTGAAAAGTATCCAAAAATTGAATCGCCTCATTTAACCACAAACAAGCTGGCACAGAGAGCAAAGTGGATATGCTCACCAATTTCACACCAACATAAGCACGATAGTGCCTCTATACAAAGAAAAGGTCACCAAACCATGCTGTATTTAACATGAATCAATTAATTCTTACTACAAATCTTGTTTCACTTAGTATTTTCAATTCTGCAAATAATGAATTCTAATACTCATAAGCCCTTTTATTCCTTCTTGTGTCCAAAGTTCTCTCTATAGCACTTAGAGCCTGAGTATAAAATACCACCTATGTTTGGTGAGCAGCAAGCTTTAAATAATCATTTTTATCTTGGTCTCAGGACAAATTCTTTTTAGGATGCTTAAATGTGAATTGATCTTTTCCATTAGTGTTTGGAGATCAGAAATAACCATCTGTCAATTGAAAATTTGCTTACTCTTTATTTTAGGTATCATGATTTGTTTAATGCCAGAAGCCAAATGACCTTTCTATGCCTTCAGGTAAAGATATCTGTAGTTAAAGAACCCCAGGAGAGAAGACCTTTACAAGCAAACAAGTCCTGCTGTGCCAGCTTCCTGCAGAAATTCTAGTTACCCAACATCAAATGTCAGGATGATACTTACTTGTAAGCATGTCCTGTTATCTCATTTCTGACCATAACATATTCCACTAGCCACTTGGCATACAGTCCTGAATTATCATGTCCTATCTGTACAGTGGTCAGTTTTCCCAGGTTTTGGCACTGCAAAATAAACAAAGATTTTGTCAGAGCAGAGGAAAAGTGGTATGTTGAAGGAATAAACTACTGGAGAATTTGCAGAGATAGGAAATCAAATGTGGAGCTCATCTCTTGCTCCGATTGTATGACTGGTTCTGGGTTTAAATTAGGGAGCTGGAGATTCTTCTGCTTTCCCTCATCCACTATGGTTGTTTTTTTTCCCCCCGCTTTTTTGCCTTTGCTTTTTTTTTTTTTTTTTTTTTGGGTGGGGAGGGAACAATAATATTCTTTTGTTTTAGTTCTCTTTTGATCATCAAAAAACCACTGCTTAGATTTTTAAATTGAAGTTTATCCAAGAGGCAAAAATCTAAAGAACCATTTCTGTCTTCACATCCCATAAGCAGAGGGGTATGACACCTCATGTCTTGGGATATAAAGATAGAAGTCTTGTCCTATATTGCCCAAAGGATTTGTCAGTTCTTCTGCTCTCCATGTCATTAAATACAGATTATAATTGCTATGTGCAGCATAGTTAGTATTTGAGACTAATCTCACAGAATACACATATGACACACAAGGCGCTACAGAAAGAGGATAATTTAAAATTGAACAAGTAGAACACGCAGCAAAGTGTTGCTTGTATCAAGCAATACAAACCTCAAATGTCATTTCTAATATATTCCTAGGAACCTGCAGGACACCTGTTTCACCCAGTTCTCCCGAGATACAGATCCAAGGATTGGCTGTAAACATCGAACCACCAAGTTTCTTGCTAGGAACAATCAATATATGGTATGGTATCACTGCAAACACAAGACAAATACAACTTAAAAATGAAAAAGGATAATTACATAAAATCTTTTTCTCTCTTTGTAAGAGAGAAGTCATAATAATACTGCACTATCATGAAATGTTCAAAAAGCTATTAATCACACTGACACTTCTGCACTATACACCAACTGACAATCAGAAATGCACAAGCATACTAGTATACACAAAGTAACCATTAAGAGGTAGATCTGACAGTAAAACATTGTTAAATAACCGAAGAAATATATGGAGCAATGTCTTTAAATGGGTGCACTTTTTTTTTTTTGGTCTGCCAGTCCCAAAATATGTCATGAAGACGGCTACATGAATCCTAGTTTACTAACAAGGAAGTAGGGAGGTTTGTTCGTGTATCCACCGCTATGCTGCAGTTCAGCCTGCTACTCAAAGACCAACTCCTAATCAGTGTTTATAGGTGTGGGTAAACACACACACACACACACATCTCCTTCTCTCTAACATTAATTTCACATTCAATTACAATGTGAAGCACCTACTTGCAGGGTCTGCTTGTTGCAAGCCCCAACTTTGGCTCAGAAGGCAGAAGGAAATACATGTGCTCTTAAATTGCCTAACATTTCATGCATGGCTTCCTATTAACCAAACTGCATTTATAACAAAATCCAATTATGTGAATGCTCACAGTGCTTCTTTGCAATATGCCCTTTTTTATAGTGCATAAGTGGGTTATAGTTAAGGCTTTTCAGCTGAGGCATTTAATATATTGCTTCCTAAATGTCTCTTAAGTTGACAGTGGCCTCAGGAAAGCATTTAGTGGTTGGATTTTCTTAAAAGCTTGATGCACATGGCCCTTAAAATGAATTAAAATGTTTCCCTTTTTATTTTCTGCAATGATAGTCTTAAAGTAAGCGACAACTTAACAACATCTAGAAGATGTTGTTAGCACCATCCATAAAACTTATCTTCAACAACATGTGTTACATGGAGTCATTTCTCTGTTTCTCTGCCTAGCCTATACTTTCAGCTGAGGAATGATTATATGGATATAGATAGTCATTCCTCAGTCAAGGATTTGGTTAGAATTAAATTATTCTGCAATTCATTTATAAAGCAAATATATGCACCTTTATTACAAAGGGGCAAAGAAGGAAAAATATTTTGTTTAGATCTCTGCTTCCTTTCTCTTTTATACACACAATTATGTACATAATATATCAAGGACAGCTCTTACCTTGGGGCCAGAGGCAACCATCTACCCCTGCCCACAATTTTATAAATGTAATTAGTCTTTCTTATCCTGAGGTAGTAAAGCAAAAACGCTTGAAAACTCCACAGCATATTTAAGTGCTAGTAATAAGAAAGAACATGCAAAAAGTTTCTGTGGGGTGTTTCCTCCCATGCCTTTCTTTTAAGCTACCACTTAAAGGTGTTAGAATTCTGGTGCAGCCTTCAGTAGGGAATTTCACTGGCTATCCCAAACTCAGAGATGGATGCATGGCAAATTGAGCTGAACATTAAAAGAAGAAAATAACAAAATAATAGACTTTTTACAATTCCTAATATGCACTAAGTTAACATTTTTATTTTGTTACTTTTTTTGATAATGAATAATCTATACTGCTCTTGCTTAGTATGACACTCAGGAGTCCAAAACAAAACTTGCTTGAGATTATCCACTTCATTCAGCTAAAAAAAAAAAAAATCAAGGTTGCCACTAATGCACATGTTTTGCCAAGGTAGAAATAAAAGTCTTTGGTCACACAGAGAGAAACACTACTTGCCTCCAGAAAAGATATTAGAAATAGTTACATTCCACATGCAGAAGAATAGTAGGAAGAAAGTAGAACCAGGACAAGAAGACATGTTGCTAAAAGCTGAACAACTCAACTGTCTCTGGTAAACAGAATTCCAGGAAAAGGAAATACTTACAGACTGTTGTGAAAACATTGGTAAAACAAAAGTAATCAACTGCATTGAACGACAGGAGATGATACAAGAACTGCTCTTTCTCATCATCACAGCGGAGGAATGCATAACGCTTGTAGAGTTTCCTGACAAAGCAAAACAAATAATCTGTCAGCGTAACACGATGCTTTCAGTGAAATGTTTTTCATTATGCATATTTATTATATAAACTATGAAGAATGTGCAAGCAGTTACACAGGACAAGCGATACTTGCAGAGCCAACAGATTTTAAAATTGCCAAGAAATATAGAGACACTGCAAGTTTGAAGTCTCCCGAGTGCATCAGTTCAATCATTTGCACTATTTTCACTACTAAAAAACAAGGTTTGAGTTTACCTAAGGGTCTCCCTCCCCGCCAAAAGAAATCAAAAGGGGGAAAATTACTTTTATGCTTTCTAGGATAAGATTCTCTGACCGCTTTCTAACATGTGAAGCATATGAAGTAAACATTTTCTGCAAGCTGCTTTTAAACAGGTGGTCTTGGGGAAAAATGCTCTAGCACACACATGACACAGAAGAGTTACACAGTTGTAAACAATATTTTACATTTACTGACATCATTCAAGCACATTGAAGAGTTTAATCCTGCAAAACTTGCAGCAGAAAAACCTTGACAAGAGAGTACAACCTCAGCCTTTAAGTCAAATATCTGACTGAAAGATACTCTTACTCACTTGCATGCTAGCAAGAACCACTATTTTTGCTACTTATTGCAACAAATTAATAACAACAGTGTTGGTGAACAGTCCTAAAAAGAGGATGCCATGATGCATCAAAATTCAATTGAGGCCAGAGAAATCCAAAACACTAAGAAAGGGGGAAATAGGCATCTACAATGGTGATGCAGCCATAAACAGATTGTTCCTGTCAGGAGGACATCCCAATAATTCCTTCCATTTCAGTTATCAAATATGTAAAAGGCAGTCAGTGGCTCACAAGTCAGAAATTTGCAAAAACAAATCAATGATTAACATACACAGATATTCTCACTTGCATAACAAATGTAGCACCAGAGATTAACGTTCGGCAAATCTAAAAAGAGAGCCTTAAATCAACCTCATCCGCCTGTTGCCACACAAGTAGCAAATCCAGGAGGGTCCTATGGGTCACCAAGCCTATGCTGCGTTTGAACAAGCTGAAACTTGTGCTGAGACAGCCTGCCCACAAGACTGTGTGTCCTCCTGCCTTTTCAAAACAGTTATTTTCTGCTGATCTTCACACATTTTTGTGGCCTTTCTGTATGCACAGTGTTTCCTACTTCTTTATAGGAAGAAGTGCCAAGTGCCTAGCAGTGCCAAGTCTGCTTGACTGTCAGAATCCATGTTACCAACTTCTGTTACCTCTACATTATGACAATGACTAAAGACTTGGCAAGATCATCAGTAATCAAGAGTCCTAAGGATATAGTTTTAAATGATTGCTATTTGACTGGATCCCTGTATGCATGTGGACACACTTATCTTTTCTATCACCTGAACAGGGTAACAGGAGGTTGGATAGGCAAGTGGAAAGATTTCCACTCTAGACATTGAGGTCTCAATAGTTTCACAATCCATTCACTGGATTTTTGGCTTGTGTGATCTCACTGCATTTCTTGGACTCTGCAGAGATTATTAGAATGACTCAATTTATGATAATTATAAAGTGTCTGCCACAATTTGAAGTGCATCCTCAAGAGCTTCTGATGAGCTCCATAGCAGCAAAGCAGCAAGATCAGCTTACCAGTAAAGCAAAGGCTGTTTCCTATATATAGAATAGATAATGACTGAGATGCACATCAAGACACCAGGGGCCTGAAGCTACACGAGCTCCTTCTGTTCCCCAATGCTAGTCTCTTCACAGACTAGAAAGCAGCCACATGTATTTCAGTTTCCTTCTATTTTTAGCAAAAGCCAAGTCAAGAGAATGTGTTAGTTACAACGTCTAACAGTTAGTCGCTTCAACAAAAGCTATCAAGTTAACTGTAAAGTGACAAACATGATTACTCTTAAAGTCTCATTGAGCTTAGCACCAATTCCTCCATAGACATTTAATGGAACACACTTTCAATTCACGCTGCCTAGAATGCCATAATCTTTAACTAGACTATCTCAATAAGTAATACAAAATTCAGAATTACATAGAATCAGTGTCATCATTTCTACACAAGCTGTCCTTTTGCTTGTCACTTTCATTTAAATACATATATTTACTGCTGTCTCTCACTGTTTAAGATATATTTAAGTCTGTTTTAGAAAATCAGAATCTGATCGAGGGACAGTGCATTGGCAAGTGTCAAGAACTCTTTTTTTCTTTTTGGAATGTCCTCTCACATCATTTGTTCTGTATGGGCAAGCACTACCAAATTTAACCTGATCTAGATGTTTCGCTCCATTGAAGAGGCCCAACTTCAACTTAGAGATAAAGGGAGGCTTATCAGATGTCCTCACTCTGTCCCTCAGCTTTTCCTTGCTCGCTGTTGGAAAGAAAACAGGTAGGCCGTAGCATCAGCAGCAATTTCAGCATAATAACAAGGTAAACCTCAAATAAATAGCAATCAGGGAGTCCAGGGGACAAGGCAAAGTCATTAGAAGGTGGTCTGATGGCAACAAGAAGAAAGGCAAAGCAGAGAGCATAGATGAAGCTGTCTTCAGAAAGCGGTCTTTGGTTCAAGCTATTGGCAATGACCAGGGCCCCCATAAAAGAAATCCCTTAATTCTCACAATATAATAGTGAACAGTGTTCTCAAACAGATTTCTTTTTCCCTGAACTAATTGTTTTCCTGAACATTACTATGTAAAACTCAGACAGCTATTCATAAATAATACTGTTAGTACTAAACATGGCCTGAAATCTGATTTGTGCAACTATTCACAACTGAATTATTCATGCTTACAAAGTTAATATAATGATCAAATTCTCTATACATCAGAATGGTAATTTTGTTTCTGTGACAAACATTTCCTTTGCCTTTCAAAGTTATATACCTATAAGAAACACTAGGCACAGAGAAGTTCAGACAGAATATAAACCAGTAGAATTCAGGACTCCTCTGGGCTCAAGCCTTCAGTTTTAAACTTCTGCCCAGTTGTTCTCTGTGTGCCATTATAGTCCCCAACTTCTGTCTATAGCAATTACTTTAAATAGTTTCTCAGTCAAACCCAGGTGTTTGAGTCTATTCATAGCATAAAGATAGTTGACTTGATATATGAGGAATAAGTCATATTTTGAAATGTTTGGCAGAATTAACAAGAAGAGCAGCTTCATAGTCAGATATGTGACTACTAAAATACTAGTTCAATCCTATGTTTTCAAGCAGGTTATAAATGCAGAACCTTGACAAAAGAGGACAGGGCAAACAAAGCTGAGATGCTGTCAGTCTTATCTAGTGACAATCATGCTCTGACATATTTAGATGGAAATTTTTAAAATATGACCAGACTTTATCCTGAGCGTACTTTCCCAAAACGAGATGCAAAGAGAGGACATCACAGCATTCTTGGCACCCTTCATGGTACTGCATGTACAACATTTATCTGCTCTCTTAAAATCAGCTTTTGCTGTGGTTTATTTACATGATTTTACATAACACTGTATGAGGTTAAGAGAAGATAATCAGCAAAAGCCTCAGTTGTTCAAGACAAAAGCAAAATAACAGTCATTTTTTAAGCCACATTAACCAAAACCAGAGAAGTAGATTTGGATGTGCTTTCACACTTTTTTATTGCGATAGAATTGCAACACAATCTAAGCTACTCTTTTCCATGTATTGCGAAAACACAAGCAAACCAAGGAAAACAAAGCCGTATAGCTCACAGTTACAGAAAGGGGGCCAAGACAAAACATTTGACTCAGAAAAGAATTAACCCCCACTGGACTTAATCCTTTAGCAATTTTTGAACATCTCAACCCAAAGCTGAAAGTCCCTGCTGACACAGAACTGATTCTGTATCTTAAGAACCCTAACACAGAACCAGTATCACCAAATTGCTCATATGTGGGTACGGAGACACCTGGAAGGCCAGTGCGTTCTGTTCCTTTTGCACAGTGCTACTCCAATTAAAAAGATACTTTGCTTCTAAAGTTAAATAGCTAAACAGGCTTAATCTTTATAAGCCGTGTTCAAGACAAATCATCTTACTTGGTGAGTTCATGATCTGAAAGCAGCTGCTTTAGATGCCTAGAGAGCAGCTTCTTTTCCATAGACAGCCGAACCCAGGCTCTGGCCTTGCCAACATCTGTTTTGATCTCGCTGATGTTCTGTATGTGTCTGAAAGAAGAAAAAAACCAAAAAAGTTATTCACTGTTTTCAAAAAAATGAAGATTCCTTTGCAGCATACTAGTCTGTAGAACGACTTTTGCCAGAACTGAAAAATAAGTCAAACTACTGTAAGAAGATATAGGAGTCACCCAAGTACCTGTCAGTATTCAAATTCCTTGCACAACCAGTCGAAAAAGAACAAGAGACTGAAAAGGAAACATCTGCAATGCAGTGTCCTATTTACAAAATTCTAAATCAGTCTCAATGGCTACATGATTTCAGAATCATTCTGGACCTTATCACTGCAATATTTATGGCTGAGTGCTTTGGAAAATTAAATTCTGTCTTTGTATGCTCAGCAGCATCTTTTCTAACAAAGAAATCATAGTGGTATGTTTGAGAAGAACAAGTGTGTCCCTTTGAAATACTCAATCCACTTCTTCCTACTCCTAAAAAAATTAGATGTTAGCAAGAGAAAGGAAGAGAGAAAAAACACTTTCAAAATGAACTAAGAAGTGGTGGGTGGGTTGCTATTTGCTACTTTTTATATACTGGAAAAAGCACATCTAACAAAAGTTAGTTACACACACTTTTGCATGATATAATATTCAGTGTTAGGCAAAACCATTCTTTAAAACAATAAGTTCTTTAAATAGAGAAGCAAGAATGAGCTCAAAGCTATGCAACCAGTTTAGCAATGACTAGGAAAACATAAGCTACATCCACATCTATTTGGAAAGAAGGCACAATACAGAATACTTACCAAAAGAGGAAAAATGTGTCAGGCTATTTCTACCAGCTTAAACTGTAACAATTTAAAATCTACTCAGGCTATAACAGTTTCCAAAAAGGTCAGTGAAAGAATTTGCACTACATACTTTAAGATGATTTCTTGCCACTCATACGAAACACACAGCTTTTCTGCATGGTACTCATGTTATCCATAGAAATAAATGTGCAAATCTCATAGGTCTATGTTTTTAATAGTTCAAACAAACCTCATATCCTGGACGAGAGAAATTCTAAGGGGTGACATGGCTGGGCTGGTATCTGACTTTCTTCTTTCTGAATCAAGAAGTATTCCTAAATATAGATGAACAAAGAAGTTTCTTGTTAACAGGAATCCATCTAAAGATTGTCAATAACTTTTTTTTTTAAAAAAAGAGAAGATCATTTATCATCAAATTGCATATAGAAAGGGGATTTATTATTAAAAGATTTATTAGAACCAGGCAATTGCAGTCCACGCTGCACTTTTCTGCTACTGGTGGCTCACAGTTTTACATTACAGTAGATACTGTGGCATGTTTGCATTTCAAACATATAATCTGATATGCTGCTACGCAGACGGTGATGCAGATCAATACATGTTTGAGCATTAACAAATTAATGAGATTTGTTTCTGTTGGAATTGGTATGACATCAAATGGCTTAAGACATGTACTAATCAGCTATTATTTTCTAAAAATGACCTTATTTCTTCCACCTGTGTGAAAAAACTGTCTGGTACTGACAGATCTGATGTGCAGCATACTTAGTCATGTATCTTTTTGAACACAATATTCTATCACTCGGCACACTTCTACAATATCACAATTATTTATGTAAATTAACACATTTTGTATTTATCCACTTCAGAAATTATAACAGATTGTAACAGATTGTAGGTGAAAACTTTTACTTCAGTACCCGACATAAGACTTCAGTAGCTACATGTCACAGGGAGGATGACCTATGACTGCAGATCCATTTTAAGGCTTAAGTTTGAACCATCAGCTTTAACCACTGCAGTAATTTGATAATAGTTGTGAACAAGTGGGCTCAATCCAAACAGGTTAATTTTGCACAAAACATCTTATAACAATACCACAGACTCATATTAACTCTGAAAGGAACAGAATACTTCAGTTACATTGAAGAAGGATATTTTCAGGAAAACAGTTTTCACACGGTGCAAATTTGCAGAGAGATCTTACTTGTAGTTTTTAAATCAACTTCTTTTAATAGAAGCCAGTCTTACCTGAGGAACTGAAGCTGCCTGATGTAGCTTTTCTCTGCCTGTTTTCTAGGTAATGCAACAGGTGAGACCACAAAGCAGATTTTCCCTAAAATTAAAAACATATTAGCTGTTATTAAACACAAGATTCCAATTGAAAAGAAATCTTTCAGCTACATTAAAAAGTATATCATATCTGAAAGCACCAGCCATAACAAAAGTTTGCTTTAATGTATGCTTTCCGCTATTAAAGTCACTGTTAAAAATAAAAATGAGAAACTAAAGTTGCAGGTGCTCAGGAACTGCAAAAGAGGATGAAATTGCAGAAAAGAAAGCAGTCAAAGCTCTTGGAGTATAATGATTCGAGTAACAGAACAGTCAGCTGTGTTTCATCTCTCATAATTCCTAAAGACAAAAAAAAAAAAAAAAAAAAAAAAAAAAATAAATTAAAGCCTTGTGAAGCTGTACACGTGAGTACAGTTCTCAGTTCAATACTGTAGCCCAAACTACATGTTTCTTTCTCCCTGTACCTCCAGTAACTAACTGTCAAAAGATACAGAACCAGTCTAAGTCACTTTAGATCAAGGCTTGCGTACCTATTCCCTTCAAGGTGATTCAGAGTTAAAAATGCATATTATCAATTTTGGAAACCTCAAAAAAAAAAAAAAAAATCTCCCTCAAGTTCCTCAGGCAATTACAAACACAACAAGAAAACCCAAAACACAGACAGGACAAAAAGAGTTTATCAGTAATAATATTCTACCCTGACAAGACAATTTACAAGAAAAAAAATTGGAGTTAATTATTTAGGACTTGATAAGTCTGTAAAGGTTAAAGCCTCAACCAATATGTTGCTTTCTTAAAGATCTGGTGCTTAAGCAGAAAATGAGGAAATTGTTCTCTGGTATGCTATAAAGAATCTTGAATTCACCCCAAAGTCACAGAATGTATCAGTCCTTGCACAGGGGCTATCCAGCATATCAGTTGCAACTATTTACTCATGAAATTCATTAGTATTAGTTATTATGTTCCTAAGCTATTTTCTTTTATCGGGATTTCCAATAAAAGTTTAAGAACTCTGCATTTTAGAAGAGCAGTCAAATTAGGCGGCCATATCTGTATTTACAACTTCATGCAAAAAGAAACCATGATGATACAGCAAGAGCTGTCAATTCACTATTCTCAATGCCATTTAGAAACATGAATGTATTGCTTCCTGGAGTGCAGTAATTACAGTTCAACTCAAAGTTAAAAACAAACAAACCACCACCATCCTTAAAAAAAAACAAAACAAAACAAAAAAACAATGAAAACCCTAAAAGTTCAACCCTGCAGTGCACAGAAGTTAACATGAAGAGCTAAAGGTCATGGGGCCATTAGACCAAGACATTAGACCTACTTGAATGAAGTGACTTATCTTTAGAATATAAACTGAAAGTATGTTACATTTGCATTGTAAGAATTTTGTCAAAGATATGCATTTATTGGCAAAGCTAAAAATAAATATACACACACACAGAGAAGCTCTATGTCCTATGTATATACTTTACAGATCTAACATGGAAACCCAAAACACAAGTCTTAAAAACAAAGGCATGAAAATATCTACCAGGGTTGGTTACAACTAAAATGTCATTTCTGGGAAGACAAACATATGCATAAACAGCCTAGTGTCCGGCAACTTATGGTTGTGGCAAGAACTGCAACAGATCACATCAAAGAGCAAACAAAAGATCTTGCAGCAAACAGATGTCAACAATCATGATGAACGTAAGAAGTCATGCAGCATTTATCTATCCGTTTCCTTTAACATCACGTTACTCTCCTTTAATTTCACCACATAGCAATGATGATGCCGACTGTGTCTAAGAGGGAAAGCAAGACAGACCAAGGAAAGCAGAGGGACAGAAAAGGCAAGGGAACAACCAAGACTCTCTGAGAGTTCAGACTACTTTGGCCATCAAATCCTACTTTCTACAACCACACTGCTGCAGTCTGGGTAAAGAAAAGGGGTCAATTCACATAGCCAGTGTAGGAGAAACAGGGTTCATCAGCAGGGAAGAGCTAAAAGCATGGACTGGTGGAAGGGAAGCCATCTTCATTACTATGGTCAATTGAAAAAGAAGAGTCTTCCTTGGCTCATTATTGAAAAAATGAAATAAATATCAATGTATAAGACAGCAGGCTTTTGCATATTTAATAAAGATGGAGTACACAGAGAATTAGTAGTGCATTTTTTACTGTGGTTCATAGTATTAGATGCACTGCACTTCCTCCATTGGGCCTCTCTATTCTACCACAACAGACCATTGAGCACTGCTTGCCAACATCTGCAATCAATCCAAAGCATTAACCTTATGTAGGGTTGACCGTCTGCTGGTCTGAAAGGCCCAAATCTGAGTTGAAGCAGAGTATACTGATGCTCTGTCTTCTAAGATGAAAGCAGTACAGCTTCTATCCTAAGTGATATACAAGAGGGAAGGGAGAGAGTCAGACGATAAATCTTTGCATAGAGAAACTACTGCTATACAATTTGAAGGACAATAGATTGAAAATACAATGAGTACTTGGGTGCTGGAAACAGAGATAATGAACTACATCATCTGCCTAGGTTATGTACATTTACTTCTTGCTATTCCTTTGTACAAATAAGCAGGAAAGGATAAAAGTCTCCAAACACTCCATCTAATCCCACAAGCAACTCCAAACAAAGGAGCAGAAGAAACAATTATTCCTTTCATATGAAAAGCAATACCTCTACCTAGTGATCTTGCAAACATCACACAGCTATCCCTACATCACCCAGCAAGAATCAAAACAGCCAAAGTTTTCCTTTTAGAAATGATGTTATCTTCCATTAGAATCAATACCCCACACCACATCCCACATTAGCTGCACCTTTACTGTATACTACCTTAAAGTCTATGCACCTACAGCAGCAAAAGTATTGAGAATACCGAAACAGGTTTATCATCTTATTTAAAAACAACAACAGTAGCAGCAGCAGCATTTAAGTGGAAAACAAATACTTCAAATAGTTACCTGATAGACAAATCTATATGTAAATTAGCATATATCCCCACAGAAAAGGCAGAGACAGACAAGATTGACATATAAAAGGCTGGGGACATACAGGTATTTTACATACATACACACACATGCACACACTGTAACTTCTGGAAGCAGAGGCAGGAAGGATCTGGCCTTTTTAAAAGAGGTATGTTCTGCAACACAGGAATATTTGCTCCTTACCTGTTTGACCTGCAGACCATGGCTCCATATCCTTTCCAAGAGATCACACAGACTGGCTATCAGAGTATTCTCTTCCACACCTGTGATATTCACCTCACCATGACCTAGTTCCACTGCTTCTCGACCCATTTTTTCAACCAGCATCCTCTTGGTCTCAAAAAGGACAGGATAAAAGAGTATTACTTTTTATGCAGGAATGTCCAAGATCATTCCCACTTTTTAAACAATAAAAAAGTAAGCACACAATAGTAACTACTTGGCAGAACAACTGTGTATATGTATACAGTAGATACAGGGGCTGGCAAACAGGCACATTGGCCTGGGGGGAGAGAGAGAGAGAGGAATCCAAAAAACATGGACCAGCAGGCCACTCTTCGATAAGCCAGAGGCCAAAGTGGCAAGGCCCTGCATCAAAGGCCTTGGGTGTCCTCCCATAAGCTAGTTGTAGGCACAGAATTCATACACTCTCACATTAGTCAAAAAATCTCTCACTGACCCGCACCAATCTCCCAGTCACAACATACTCATCACAGAGCTACCTGAAGGGAAACATGACAAAAGGAACACTTTTCATTTCTCACTGTCCATGACCCTTCCTCATCTTTGATGCTATCCACAGCAAGTCTAAGAGGATTAACTTTCCCTTAGGTACTTATGCACAGACTTAGCTGGGACATTATTAGTATTTTAATGTTGATACTCCAAGTTGCATCTTTCTGCCTGTCTCCTCCCCGGTGCTTTCATCTCTTTGTTAATGGGAATCTCACTATAGGCATTAGAACTGCATTCCTACAGTGAAAGAATCATAGAATGCTTAAGGTTGGAAGGGACCTCTAGAAGTCATCTAGTCCAACCCCCTGCACATGCAGGGTCTCCTAGAGCATGTGGCACAGGGTGGCAACCAAGCGGGTTTTGAAGATCTCCAGAGGAGGAGACCCCACCACCTCTACAGGCAGCCTGTTCCAGGGCTGTCACCCTCACTGTTAAGAAATCTTTCCTTAATTTCCTGTGGAGCTTTTGGTGTTTCGGTTTGTGGCCATCTCCTCTAATCCTATCACTGGCCACCACTGAAAAGAGGCTGGCCCCATTCTCCTCATTCCCTCAAGGTATTTATATACACTGATTAGATCCCCTCTTAGCCTTCTGTTCTTCAGGCTGAAGAGGCCCAGCTCTCTCAGCCTTTGCTCATAGGGCAGATGTTCCAGGCCCCGATCATCCTCATAGCCCTGCACTGGACTCTCGCCAGCAGCTCCACATCCCTCTTGTACCAGGGAGTCTAGAACTGGACACAGTACTCCAGAGGTGGCTGAGTAGAGATGGGGGGAAATCACCTCCCTCAGCCTGCTAGAGATGCTCTGCTTAATGCAAAGTTTGTCTCCACAGTTTTCACTGACATTAACTAAAGGACACTACTTGGATAACTCCATACATACAGAACTAAACTGAAATCTAGAAGTGAATGTAAATATGTAGTTTTACAAAACAGTGTTATATAACCACCAGATTTTTCTCCATTGACTTCTGACAGGATAATGAAAATGTCTCTACTCATTCAAGAATATTCTCTTTACTATATTTGTACAATCAGATACACTTAATTCAGACAAATACACCCTGAAATATATGGTCAAATACACCGGTCTGCTTGACAAAATTCCTGCCCCTTGCAGATTTTTTATATGCACACACACCTCTTCACTATTTTGTTACTAATATGCAAATAAATAGCATGTATGCATCAAGTAGGAATGAAAGCAGACAATATTCAACTATATCAGCCACAAAATAGCTCAGTAAGACTAGATATGAGATGAAAGATTTTCTTCTGCATATTACCTTATTTCGGCATTCCTTCAATAAACCTTCTACAAACTTGCAATTTGTCTGTGCAATTACTGAAGGAGAGAGGTTAGACAGTTTGGGCTGCCGGATAGTGCTGCCCAGATTCCTGGCTTCTTGGATATATTTCTGTATGGGAGAAGAAAAATAATGAACATAGATAAAAGTGAAATATCTTTGTACACAGCTGAATTACAAAACACCTTTCCAGTCCTCCCTTGTGGATCATGAGAAATGAATCATATCATCTTCCAAAAGAGCTCCCTCCATCCCACCCCCCCTTTTATCTAAATTCAAAACAATATTGGGTCAAGACACCTTCAATGGTGTTTGAATTCTTTTACATTGTTTGATTAGCCTTAAAACACAGGTTGCTGAACATCACAAACACAACAGAAACTGCCAAGGATATTTAGATGCATAGAGATTTAATTACCCCTCCTCATTGCTGAGCATATTCTTGCTATTTTTTCATATAAAGTGAAAGCTTGTAATAATTACCTAAACCAAAACTATTGAATCAGTTGACTCTGGTCTGCATGTCAACTGCAAAAAAACCCCTTTGCCTGGACCTTGACCGTGTTACGCTCTGCACTTCCAAAATCTGCCGTTTCTTACCATTTTCACAGGCTCTCAGGAAGCAGCTGCAGAATGTTACTAAAGCAGCTCTTAGCTGCAGACCATCTGCAACGTAGAGCAAGCAATTTCCTGAACTTGCAATATTTTGGAGAGCTGTTCTGCTCCTGCTACTTTCATCAAAAAAATTGCCACGATTTTCACCTCAGAGACAAGTATTAAAAATCCTAGTCTCAATAGATCGGCTAAGGCATGGCTAGCTGTAAATAAGAAATAAAGGGAAAGCCCTGTACAGGCTCTGAAAAAACACTCATTATGTACTCTAGATTAGTAGGTTACTTCCCTAGCCAATACTGAAAGAATCAATTGACAAATTTGTGAACAGGATTGCGTTTATCAATCAAAATATGATCTTTGCAAAGAGGGAGAAAATCCATACATTCTCCATCAGTTTGGCACTAAATAGTAATTATACTATTTATGCTATTAACATTTATGCTATGCATCTTTATCCAGAACTACAATTATAGTCAGATTGTGCATTTGACATACCAGGTAATTCTCTGACATAGATTTTATAGAGGGCCTGAAAGGCCAATCATGCTGGTCCCAGGCTAAACATAATTGCAACTGAAGCTCAGACATGGACAAGTCCAGGTGCTGGCAGGACAAGTTGGTAGCAAAAAGCCAGACAGATCAAGTTAAGTGAAAGCAGTAAGCACGTATGAAGTAATAAAAGCAGGCATGCAAAACAGAAAAGGAAAAGAGTGAAGACATGATACAGGGCAGAACTCCCAAACATTCAACATAAAAACTCATAAGTAATGAAGGTATTAAAAAACAAAAACAAAAAAAACCCCGAACACCTCAAAAAGCCCACACACCCAAAGACTGCAGAAAATCTGCCCTTCATTGAGCACACAAAGCTTGCAATTTAAAAGCTCTCAGGCTTTAATGCCACAGATTTTGTCATCCATCCCAAACTTCCAAATTGTCTAAAATTTACAACACTGCATTTTGTGACAACTGCCTTCTGCTCAAAATGATTTCCCCATATTTATCAGAAGGGCACCCTCCCAATTCTTTCAGGCTTAATAGGAAAGTTTCTAGTCTACCTAGAGAGAAGGGACAATTACGCAAACAACATCATGCAAAATCAAAAGGGTACAGAATAAAACTCCAAATGCTTGACGGTTGATACCCTCACCTCTGCATGTACTTGCAGTTTTTATTCTGAAGAAATTATTTGCCTGGTGCGACACAGTAACTCAATTTGTGAACAGTCAGTTAAAAACAGACTAGAGAAAAATCATCATTTGCAATTACTTAATTGAAATAGTAGAGTTTATGAATACCAAGCATCAAAAATGCTGAAAGTGGCAATTAGGTTACGAATGAACTGCTGCTCATTTCTGCTTCTAAGTTAAAAGTACTTTTGAGTTACTGGATCATAAGGAGCATATCAAATCCAGAAACTACTTGAGGATCTTTAAATCGGGCAGACTTTGTTCAAATACGTGGTTTTAACTGAAACAGATGACACTTGAGTGCAATTTGCACAAACCATGAAGAAAACTCTGGAAAAAAAATGTACTGAAGTACTGTTTAGTTCACCATTACCAAAAAGAATGAACTATAAAATCAAAGATACTTCATTTTGAAAACATTACCTTAACTTACTTAGGAAAAGGTTAAAAGATGTTAAGATTAAGCTTTTCCCTCCCTCCTTTTAAATACTTCATTTTCATTTTATTTTTTTAAAACATTCTTGGGATGAGACTTTTGTCCTGAGCTCATGTAAAATTGGCATAAGTTCTAGAATTAGGGAACTAAGACTAGGAACTTCATTCATATCAAATTCAAATAACAACAGGGCAGAGGCGAACCGCTGTTAACTGTCCGGGTTTTTAATAAAGGTTAGACAGCATTATTCACGCAATACAAATAAGATTGCTGGAGTTGAACAGTTTTCACCTCTCTCTGGTCATTATCAAGACGTAGATGCTCTGTATGTTGCTTCTGTCTGTCCTTCCGCCTCCACTGTGCGGGAGCATTTCTCTTTGTCCATCTACAAAAAAAAAGAAAGTCATTTAGCAGGTACCAAATGTTAGGCGAAAAGCAAAAGCAATGGGGGGAAATACAAAGTTTCTATCTTATTGTTTATTGAACTTGCCAATGTCAAGCACACCAGACAGCATCACTGCAATCATACACACACTTATACAAAATACTTTGGTGGAGGTAGCTAACCTTGGACACTCCACAAAATCCCACAGAAAACAAGGTCACAACCATGTGGTTTGTATTGTTCTCCCTTTTATGATACCATGTTGTAATTTGTAACTTTCTCCTCTTTTTTCAAAAGTTTTTTATAAGATGCCGCTGAAACATTTGCCAACTATTAAATCAGGTTGAATAGGATGTGCTTTTCAATCAACTGTACTTAAAAGTAATCTCAAATATAACTTCATCCACAATATAGCTTTCTTAAGCAAATTTGCTTCTACAAGTAGAGGTATTAAAACCATCTTTACGTTTTCAGTTAAAAAAAGTAGATTTGCTTTCTAGTATCTCAGTTTTAGCATGATTTTCTAGATCTCATGAAGATCTAACACCAGATCTCCCAACTTACTCACTTGTTGCTTGTTGGTCCAGTGGAAAGGACATCAGACTGAAGCTTGGGGAAAAATCCAAGTTCATATTTTCCTTGTCCAATTTTCATGTCCAGCAAGTGGGGGTGGACTGCAGTGTGGTCGATTTTTGCTAGCCTCAATTCAATAGCTTTCTCTGAATTAAAAAAAATCCTTGAAGATATTTCTTAAAAATAGAAGTCATCTACAGTCAAACACCCTCAACCAAAATTTATTAGAGAAGGAATTTTCTTATCGGCTCTAACAGGGACAAGAACAGGGACACTTTTACCAGAACATGTTATACATCAAAGCAGTGCCACCAAAAGGAGAAAAACATTCACTTTCTTAAATTCAAACTGTATTTTCCACATTAAGCATGCAGAAAAATAGAGTTTAATTATCCTTTACAGGAATTTCATGTCAGATTCCTATACAAGACTTCTCCCATCATGAGATTTAGTTCCCTACTTATTAGACCTCATCATCTTCAATACATTTTTGAGGTGTTAAAAAATTAGTTAACCTAATGCATATAACAAACAAACCCAACAAATATATGTTTATTTTCTTACATGTCAAAGGAAATGGTTTATTATCCTTACCAGCCTCATCGATGGTTGTGCATTTCTGATACATAGACGTGCGCAGAGTTGGTGTCCTAACATTTAGGAGCCTAATTTTATCCACTCTAGAATCAAATACTCTCAAAACTGGGTCTTTTTCATCTTCCTCATGACACATAATCTTGTTGTCAATAAAAGATGCAAACATTTGGGTCTCCAGAAATCTTGAGAGGAAAGGTAAGTAAGGTTCAGGCTGGTCCGACAAGAAAGAGGCCTAAAAGACAAGAGATAAGAGTCTGTTTGGCAGTCTGCAAAGGTATGACCAAAACTCAACAATTTTTCTAGTCAAGCATGTACTAAAGTGCTTTGGTGCCATTCAAAGCCCAGTTTCACTGCACACACTAATTCCATCTCTGAAACAGACAGAGAATCCTTTAGTTGGAGTGAGTTACTACAGCACGCTAAATCTGATGTTGCAATATTAGCATTCCCTTGATTTTAATAACCATTTTCTCAGAATTCCAGCAAAGAGCAAAAACTATACTGCAGGTGGATACTTTTGATTGGGTTTACAACTTAAGTTTGCTGATGGATCTTGTGTTTCCCTATGGGATAAGAATGTTTGCTACACATATATAGAAATACTTCATGGGATCATTCTCAGTTTCTAAATTGACTTAGGTTATCTATTTCAACTCACTTTATCAAAGTTTTGCATCTGCTCCCTGTTGGTAAACCAAGATTCCTTGTCCTGGCTGGGCTGAATAACAAATACTTCATAATCTGCAAACATCTGTGTGAAGCGGTTGGCAAAAACTTCACGAATCTGAATATTCAGCTGGTAAATTTTGAATTCTTCTTCATCACACTGAGTCTTAAGATCCTTTTTGCTACTGGCCTCTTCTCGCACCTCCAGCTAAATGAGTAAGGAAAAAGAATTCATCAGTGCGTGGTTGGGTGGGGTATGCAAGATCTAATCTGCCATTAAGCTGCTACTCCTCAAATCAGTATTTTAACACCCACCTGCCCCTCCAGCATGTTTTACAATTTCAAGCACTGCAATAAAAATAGCAATATCATAGAAACGAGGGAAAAACCTTTGTATAAAGTTAAAATTTCAGTCACATCCTACTTTAGTACTGGTTGCACCGGAAACTCTTAACAAAAACACAACCATACAAATACCTACACATCACCCCTTTAGTCATCTGCATAAGGATCTCTGTTTTCTAACATCTCTAGGTATTAGGTAGGAATGTATTTCTTTGTGCAAGAAGAATCCAGACTAGATATTGTTAACATTTAACATATACCAGCTCCCAAATTAATAGAGATGCACAAAGTAGTTAAACATCTAGTAGCCAATTTCCTGAAACTCAAGTTCTTAGCAGCATAACACACGATTTGTTACTACATAGTTCAGTAATCTTTAATGAGAGAAAGAGCATTTTCAGATACGCAGGCCAAGATTTAAGACAAAACAAAAAAATACAAACAAACAAAACCCCACAGATACACAACTTTCAGATGTTTGATTATCATCAATTTTCGCTAGAACTGGGTGTTTAGAAAGAGGAATAACAAAAGCCACAAGCACTCACAAGCCCACACAGATGCTACAGAAAGTTAGATTTAAAATTTATGATTAACTGAATGGCAAGTTTGGCCACGTAAACTTTAGGAAAAATATGTAATGGTAGAATAAATTACCTTAAAGACAAGAATAAAAAGGGTAAGGTATATTTTTAAACACATTATCTTGGGAAAGAAACACTTTGCAGACAGCCAGACATTTCCCTAGGCCTGGTGATACAAGAAAAACATACAATCGACAACAAAAAAAAAAAAATCACACACGCAAAAGCCCAACACACACATGCAAAAGCCCAACACACACTCTGCTTACCTTGGCCTCTACAGATGTTCAGTGGGTTTGCAAAAGTTAAATAAAGCTGTTCCCCAGTGAAGAGGTACCCATCTTTGGATGGTGGCCTCAGACAACCTGCCACTGCAGTTCCCGAGAGGGTGAGCAGAATTTCTTAGCTTACCTTTTCTAGACTGACACCTGTTCTTTTCACAAGGGCCTGGAGTCTTGCAATGGTCTCATTTTCCTTCAGCAGCTCACAGGAATTCAAAGGTGATCCCGCTACGTTCCCATTTCTTTTATCGGAAACTATGTCACATGCTCTAAGACTCTTCATCTTAGAGGCACTCTCACTACAGTGAAGGTTTCCCTCGGGTGGGATTCCAAAAGCCATCAGTATCTCTGATATTTCCTGAATGAATTCAAGTTTATTTGGAAACTGAGGCAAGTCTTCCGGCAACTCGATGAAATGGTTGTCTACATCCACAAAGCACAAGTTTGCCTGAGATTAAATTTAGAAGAAGATACCATTAGAACCAAGCACAAATATCATGTGTTTATATCATGTGTTTGGGCTTTTTTCTTCTCTTTTGTTCTCCGCATTGTAAAATCTCTACCTAGTGCTTTTATGATATTACATACACCACAGCAAGTCTCCCATTAACAGGTGAATTATGTTTAGAAAATTAAGTCTGAAGAAGTGAGAAACATAATTTTCTGGAGAAACGAAGTTTTTTTTTCACTTAAGAAATAAGGTAACTGTCACACTGCTGTTTAGCTTGTCCTCTAAAATTTCTTCTCACACATTAGGCAGTGCTTCCAATGGAGTAAGTTCTCCTTGAACACATACCTATCATGCTCTATCACTTGAATTTCAACATTAAAAAGACACAGTACCAACATGACAAGTGCTACAGGTGCCTAGCACAGCAGCTTGAGCAGCAAGCTAGGGCTGCACCTGCCCTAGCTGTCCTTCTCATTGCTTCTCATCCAAAGAAATGTCATGCACACCAGAATAGCCCGTAAAGTCGGGGGAGCTCTGGTGTTCAGGGCAAACACACAGATGTAGGATCTTCCCAAGACCCTGCTATAGGCATGAGTTAACCACCAAGAACAGAGTCAGCAACTTTATCCCAGACACCAAGGCAATAAAGCCTTGAAGCCAGGCACAATGCCCACCAATTTGTGCTAAGGGGAAAACAGAAACCTGTTAACTGACCGCAAGCTCTCAGAAATAGCAGGACAGACACATAGAGAAACTCTTCCAGGAAGTGAACTGTGGGATTTTTTTTTTTTTTAGGTCATTCAACTTCTTTCTCTAAAACACTTGAATACTCGTTAAGAGAAAACCTCCAGCTGCTACATTCCAAAAATCAATTGCAGATCCTTAACAGCCACATGAAGCATCTCACACAATGGAACCATCCTCCTGAGACAGGATTACAATCCCAAATAACAGTGTTTGAAGGTGCAAGTTTTACAGACTTTAGAAACATGGATGCAAGCCAGTTACTGTTCCTACATCAAATGCGAAAATCTGATCCTCCGGGGTCAACAGCAAAACTTTCAGCTAGTTCAGTGAGCTCCAAACTATACCCATCATCCCCAAAGCCAGAAAACAACTGTATTTCTTTAGTTTGACCTCCAGTATAATAAGGGTCAAAACTCCACACACATTCAGCAATGCCTGAATGAGGCCCATATCCTTCCCTTCAGCTCCATTTAAAATACAGAAGGAAATAATTTGGGTTCTACCCTAAAGATATCTAGGTAGAAACAGCTTATTCACTGAACAATGAGCAAGCTCCCCAGCCCACTGACATCCTACAGAGAAAATACTTTCTAATTTAAGCATTAGTTGATGGCTCCATTGTACACAAACAGCTGCCTGCAAAAACGCAGAGCTGTCAGTTCTGACACCACCATCACCACCTCTGAGCTCTGTCTGCCCAGGTGCTCTAGCTACAGGTTGCCTAAAGGCTTCCAGTTCCCCTCCTAGGCAATCAGACTGAAACATGATTCTAACTACTTTTTTCCCATTCCAACAGTGCTGAAAGACTCAAACCCACTCAACCACAGCAGTCCTACAATACTTATCACTGTTGTGCTTTATGTCCAGTCTTGCAAATAACCATGCATTTCACTTAATGCATATAAGTCACGTACCTATGAGTGCACATGTGGTTTTTATTTTTAAATATTTTAAGCTCATATATATATATATATGTATAAGGTTACAAGGTGTATGGAAAAAGCGTTTACAGTGATCCTAAAGTCTACAGAAAGCTCTTGTGCCACTCCTGCAAGCACATGGTGACTTTCTGCGTTTCTTAGCACTGCTGCTCTGAAGGCAAACCAAAATTTGCAATGGCTACAGCTAAGAGTTGTTTTCCATGAGAAACACAAATTTAACAACCCAAGCTGTTGTTTAACATTGAAGTGCAGGAAAACTTAAAACTGAAGTCAATAAATCTGTTGTATTATCAAGGCTTGTCACATAAGCGGACAGTGTGAGCACACGTAGAAAAGCAGTCATTGTAATTATCATAATCCTGATCAGGTTGATCTACATGTGTTGACACGTGGAGAGAAAAAAAAAAAAAAAAAAAAAGATTTTTCTTCTCTTCTAAATGGACTAACAGCTTTTAAATGGTTAAAATAAGAATAATGAGATTCCATATCTTTATTATTTTAGCAGAGAAATAAATTTTGCTTTTTAAGTATAAAAAAAAAATCCATCTTTTTTCTTTCCTCAAGGAAAAGTGATTGCAAGGATATTGCCTTAATTAGAAACAAGTTTTTCAACAAGATACTATTTTTAATTTTAAAAGTGCTGGAAGACTCAATTTCACTCAAATTAAGATTGTTATCATTCTCTTGAATAGCAGGATAGCAAGATGCGCAAATGTAAATCCAGTAGCATGAAATGGCCCAGATTAACTTGTCTACTTAGATTATATTGCAAAAGTTTCTTAAAAGGGAATTCATTCAAAGAAATATCTTCAAAAAAGTGTCACCTTAGTATTTGCTGTGTTTGTGATCTGCAAGAGAGCTAGTTTAACCACTTGTTGATCAACATCTTACTGATAAACACTTCTACCAGCAAGAGCAACAGCCGTCTGAAACAGTTACGTGCTCTTCCCTCTCCCTTCGATTTCTGCAGAATCTTACTCTAGCACCCATTCTGCTAAAACCTCCTTTCTCCTCCGAGTTACTCAGTGGTCTCAGATGCTGCTATTAGTGAAACCACGACAGCCACACACACAGACAGAGCCCTTAGCAAAACAGGGTTGCATAAGAGCCCAAGTTTAACTGGAAGCACGCTGTGTCACTGATACTGCAGAGCTAAGCTTCTTGTAGGTAAGTCGAGGGGTTTTTTCCTCCCAAATTTACTGGGTCTTGGTGAATGTTAATGAATTTGCCATCAGGCAACTCTTCCCTGAGGCACTTGAAGGTTAGCCTAAACTTGAATTTTGCATTAACACTACTAATTGCTAAAGACTTTAATCTACATCTGCCAAATTGTGAAGTTCAAGCATATAGCTGGGGTTTCTATGGGGTGGGGGTCAAGGGAAGGGGAAAAAAAAAAATCCCACAGTAAAGCATTCCTTCAAGCTCTGAGACATCTTGGGCTGTTAGACAGACATATGTTCTTCCACAATGCCTTTCAACTGAGAAGGGATAATGATATTTTCTGTTTCAAGCTCACTTTTCTGCTGCTTGTCCAAACTAGATACTATTTTGGTTTCAGATGTCCCATCTATCCATGTAAGTGTATTAGCAACAGAAAGACAGACTTTAGGCAATTTCAAGACAAAGACAAAAACTCAGATTTTTTTCTTCCCCCTCCCGTAAATCTCTGAATAAATTTGAAAGATCGGCTCCTCATATATGCTTTGCAATAAGGGAGGAAAATCCTGATACTTACAGCATCAACCACCTAGACACAAGATGTGGATATTAGCTCTTCATATAAGCTGGAAAATTTCATACAGTTTCAAATGCATACCAAATTTTTGCAATAACCATCATTATGTATTAATATTCCTTTTGATACTGATAATGAATCTAATTACAAATAATAGAACCCACATGTTTTGCTGCTGCATGGTGGCACATTTTATGCACTTTCCTTGTCAGTTTCTATATCAGGAATTAAATATAGAGTTTCTTTGACTCTTTAAGGTTATCTGAGCATCTAATGATACAAAGAGAGACTTGAAATAGTAAAGAATCCATCCCTTCATCTTCCAAATCGATCTATTTTTAGACGTTAAAAATCAATTACCTTTGTTTAAACTTCCAGAGTAACCTGACAAAGCTTTTCAGAATCAGTTATCTTTTTCATAGTTGAGACATCTGCTCAAAATTTTAAAATGTCAGTTGGAAGCTTTACAGTCATTTTAAAATGAGAAAGTTCTCTTTATAGAAGGAGTATAATCTTAAAGAAATATTTTATAATAATTAAAACATCTATGGAACATTAATATTACGCATACTCCACCATCTGTCATTTACATAATGCTAAAAAACAAACAAAAAATCCCCAACATATTTGTTAGCCTTGTCACTAATGATGCCAGTGCATAAAGAAAGAGGGTAAAAATAAAAACAAAAACAAGAGATTAATAAAGGCTTTGGCAAATAACAACAACTTGAAGACAATTTTTCATTTGAATGTGCCAGGATAAACAAATGCAAACTACCAGCATATCAGCATGTGGCTTAAAGTGAAATGAGCAATGTTGGCATGGTGACCAGACTGGAGATTCACAAAATTATCTTTAGTTCACAGAGTTTTTTAAAGAAGTTTTCTATGCCAAGCCAAGTTGTAGCACTGCTTGATATTGACAAAAAAATATTTCCCCCCACCTCTCCTCCAACATATTTCTGCTTCTCCAGTAATATAAATGACACTAGAAGAAAACAGACAACCAGATGAAGTGACAGAGATGTGAGCACCAACAGGATGCTGTAATCAGCAGCATGTCCCCATTATTCGCCTGTTTTCCCCTCTGGGAAGCTATCCCTGTGCCCAACATGAGTCATGCTGCCATAAGTAGTGCTCTAAATGCTCTTGGTTCCCTGACCATCACAACCAGCTCTTAAATTCTCTCCTGCCAGGTCCCTGAAAAGAATATTTTTGACATGAGAAAGTATAAAATACCTCTATGTAGCCTTAATGTAACCCCAACCCCATGTTTGGAGTTGCAGAGCCTTTAAGGACCATTTGCTCAATTTACACAGTACCCAGCATTAACAGGGCTGTGGTCCAGGGGAGGACTTCCTGAGCAGTACTACACTTAACATGAGCTTGCCCAAGTACATGCTGCTGACTGAAGTATTCATTTCTAAAGAAAACCCTAGACATGTGCCTGGCTCATTCCTGGTAAGCCAACCTCATCTCCAAAACGTAGTGCAGAGAAATGCTGCCTACTGCTGTGCAGCCAGGAAGTAGCCAAGCAGAGCACAACACTGAAGCCAGCACATCTTGATCACTCACCTCACACAGAAGCAGCTGTGCAGCTTTTTGGCCTAAGCTGGTAAATTCATACTGCACTTCGCTGCACTTCCTAGCATGACTGGGCTAAATAAATTGTCACTCTGGGAGGACTCAGCCAGTCTCTTTCAAAGCACAAAAATGGGATTTCTGTAACTTGAGAGAATACCTACAAAAATCATTTAAGTTTAACCTTATCATAGCATACAATTTCCAGAACAGGGTTTTATTTATCAATTTCATCAGATTTCTTCCAGCATCTCCAGTCAATAGAACTTTCTCAAATGACAGCCAACAGGAACTTTGCAACAGCCATTAGTGGTATCATTAATCCTTCAGCTCATTTCCCACTTTCCCCAAAGTCACCTACTCCACCAAGCTCTTCTCACCTCTTGAGGCAGCTCCAGCTTAGACCTGTCATCCAGCCCATTGGAGTGCAATCCCATCAGGTAAGGGACAGGAGCATCTAGAAAATGAAGGAGGGAGGCTGGAAGGATCGGAACATACACATGCTGCCACTGAAATGGAAACATTAGTGCTGTGATGGTCTCTGCCACAGTCATCAGTCTCTGATAATCTGAAAAAGAGTAAGAAAAATATTTGTTTCACAAACATATTTAAATGAATCTAAGTTAAAGAAATTAGAGAGGTTGCCTTAAACAAAAACCACAAAACCCAGAGCTAGCTGAGCAGCATCTTTAATGAAAGCCCAGACTTGTACATCAAGGCATAGTCTGCTGAAGCAACAAAGAGCTGAACACAAAGTAGGTCATTCCACAAGTCATATGGAAACGAGCAAATTAATTCTTGCCTTCCATTAAGTCACTCTTTGCTATTTATACAAGGAACTCCATTCTGAGTATGGAAGCAGTATTGTAGCGGGCTAAGAAATAAATTGGAAATGCATTATATTCTCCGTTCTTCTATCTTTCTATGTAAGCTTTGGATGAAACCCAAGGCATCTGGTATCTCTCAAACAAGTACTTTTTAAATGAGAGTTTAGACTTCTATAAAGAATGTTGCACAGGAGGCAACCCAGGACTGGGTTCAGTTATAGAAGGGCTCAGCTTTATGCTTTGCAATGTATGACTAAAGTCTCAGTTTTCCTCAAAAGTTAAAATGTGAAATCAACTTACATACTTGGAGCATTAATTGCACCTGTACAACATGCATACCAAAAGGTTTGCCTCCTCCCTCCACTTCTTTTCTTTTATTAATTCAGCAGTTGGTATCTAGAGCTGAGCCCAAACCTCCACCTCCTCTTTTATAGTACAGAACCTCTAATGATTTATGATTATATATATATACACACACACACATATATATAATATGCATCATATAGGATGCAACACCATAAGCCCTCAAGAGTATGTGCTCTAAATCAAACAACTGCTAAATTATTCAAATGGTTTTCTTGCATCCAGGCTGGAAAGACTAAAACAATTCCTATCTTGAATCATGCTACAAAATAGAGTTCAAGCTGTAAATATAAGGTGTATTTCTCATGATACCACAGAAGTATTTAACTCTCATTGCAAATAGAAGGAAGAAAGAGAAGAAAGGGAAAAGAGAAATATTACAGAGAAAAGTTAGTGCATAATATTTCAGAGTTTATTACTTTAATCCTCTCCTTGCCATCCTCCACTCAAACTTCAGGTGGCAGAAAGGAAAAGCCAAGAAATTAAGTGTTCCTAGCATTTCCTGACATGTTTTGTTTGAAATGAAAAACTGTAGTCTTTGGGGTCTACACCTACAAGAAGTCAGTACAATTTTTGCTAGCTTCAGTTACAACTTTGCAATCCAGGTTTTTGAGTTTTCCTTTCAAAACAGACAGCACCAGTATAAAATATTGCTTCACGGAGTTATTTGTCACTGTCCCACACCACAGTTACTGTTGTACTGATCCTTCAGTCAAAAGGAGTTGGGGCAGCTTAAATAGTTTAAAGTCTCTGCTAGCAACTCTCTTGAACTGAAGTTGGGGAACAACCCGGTAACCATCATGAGCAGCAAGCTGGAGGAGACAAGCATCAGCAAGGGAGGGTCAGTAGGTGGCAACCACTATCAGTAGTGACGTTGTTGGTGAAGCGCACCTCTACACCCCTCTTCTGCATGGACCCATGGATCTGCCTACAGTTATTCACCAGCTTGCAGCTTTAATCACAGCCTGACTGCAAGGAAGTGATGAATTAATTATAAGCTTTAGGATCTTATAGCATCTTATTCCATTCTCTATTTTCCTCAGATTTAAAAGGTACATTAAAAGTAGCCATAGATGCACAAACATTTCAGCTGCTTCATATACAGCTTACTTAATCTCAAAGAACAAGTCCCAGAATAGAAACAGTGATTTCCAACTACATAAAATCCCCTGTCTAATCCTGCTGGCTAATTTAAATACAAATTTTCTCTCTCCATCATTATGCTAACTTTAGTATTAGCCTTTCAAATTAATTACAAAGTAACATCAATACTTCAGATTTTTCTCCACTTAGCAGCTACCTCCTGCACCCTAGTTATCCAAAAACACAGCTCTTCAATCCTGGACAGCCACATGGCTTGAGTTATTCCAAACTCTTTGGGCTGCCCTGTCACTGCCTTCCAGTAACAATAACTATATTCTGCAGCTTTAGGCAGCTTATGAGCTATTGACAAAATGACAAAAGCAAGAAATCTTTAAGCATGAATCAAAATAACTGAATTTTTTCCTATGCTGTAACTATCTAGAGAGGGTGTGGGGTTTTGCCTTAAAAAAAAAAAAGAAAAAGCACACTTCCGGTACCAAAGCACCGCAAGGGATTTAAAAATAGAGAGAAGGAAGAAGCATTTCTACAGCAGTGTTGCTTTATTCTGAAACTGGGCTATGCTTAGCTGTGGAAAGTTTTCTGGCACAAATAAAACCTTGGTACTTTGCCTTGTATTGGACAAGAGCGCTGATAGGAGAAGTTCACCTATTACTAGTATGCTATTGCATGAAAATTACTTAACTCTTCAATGTGCAAGAAGTAAAATCTGCTACTTCTTTACATATGCTTACATAGGCCATATGCTTTTAAGACAGGGCTGATCTGTTCTTTTAACTGCTGTATGTAGTTATACTGGTCCTTACTGTGCATAAGGGAAGCAATTTTCGTCTGTCCTTGTCTATCTAGTACATCTGGATATTTCCACTGATTTGTAAAAAGCAAGCAAGTCCATAGAAGACAAGCAGAAACGAGGGATGTAGATCTAGGAGGAGAGGAGTAGAGGGGAAGGCAATAGCAGCTGTAAGCTCTACAAAGAGACCAAGACCCATCACTCCCCACCTCCACTTTCACACAACACTGCAGGGAAGTCTGTCAGAGCTGACATTTTATTTCTCAATTCATTGTTGTTAGCTGCTTGGAAAAATCTGCTCCAAGCAGACTGCAGCTGTCACAGCTCTGTGCGTGCTTTCCCAAAGAGCTCTTGGAATGTCATCCAGTTTCCCCCAGAACTGCCTTGTGAGAGCACGACTACAGCCCTCCCTCATTCAGTGCTACGGTCTACAGGTATTTCGGCCCGAATTCCTCGGCCCTGGCTCAGTACTAGCAAATTGCATAAAAAGGGGTTGTTCCTTAGAAGGTACATATTTAAGAGAGTAATAGTTCCAAAAGACATAATTACTATTGCTAGTAACACATTAAGTGCCACAAAGTTTGGAGTTTGCCAAAACTGAAGGCTCAAAGACAGGAAACAAATTTTTTTCTACTGGAAAAACAAACAAACAACATGCAGAACCACTTGTGAAAAGTTATTGACTGACACTAGACTCTCCTCTCAGGTGTACAGCAGCCCAACACAGCCAACATTTGGTGCAAGGTGAGGGGAACAGCGAAAACAAACTGTCAGAAAGATTCAAGCCTACAGGTCTTATGTCACATTAATCCTTTCCCTTTGATTTCCAGATGTCTGAATGTATGCAACAGAAATAAACATGTTCGTGACCTATTTAAGCTACTTTCCAAGAATCTGAGCAGTGGCTAATTTAAGAAGTACCAAAGAAAAGGCTGAACCTTTTAATGCAATGGGGAAACAGAACTTAGTTACTAATCCCCAGAGGAAAACAGTACATACAATGTGGTGGTCTGAGAATGGATCAAGGGACCCCACTTGGACGGGCATGCACTGCTTTTCCTGTAGTGCTTCCAACAGGCTAGGCAAAGGCTTTCTCACCCTTTGGAGGAGCAGAGAAATCCATGTAAACAAACTCTCTAAACCCCAACCACACAATGCCCAGCCCATTTCTGGAAGAAAACACCGAAAAAGAAGCATGTTTCCCAGAGAAGTATTGCTAGTTATTTTCAAGGAATAATAAGGAAAGCAATTTTTTTCTAAAACCAAAATAGTAATCATTACAGAGGTGCAGGGGTTTTTTTTTTAAATTGTATTTGAATAGCTACAGTTTTCTTCTGCTAGTTAACAAATGGTGTTTATACAGTACAACACAGACATAAAGCTTTATTGCCATAATGCAAGCACAATATTTTGATCACCTTGACCATCTTAGTATTCAGTTCATGCACTTACCTCAACAGGCAAACACATCTGTATTTCAGACACAGATGCACTAAATACTGATAATTGTAGATTATTTAATAAATAGTTCCCATTTGTACCCTGCATATACTCAATAACAACTCAATAGAAGAAAATTTTGAAAACTAACAGATGGAAGTAACACCATGGACTACCTTAGAATTAATCTTAGGGTCTTCTAGGTTTCTTTGCCACTACTACACAGTATAGTAATCAAATTGCAGATGATTTGCCTACTTTAATCCACACCAACAAGGATGGGTGGGTTTGCACTAACATTAACCAATCAGACAGAAAAAAAAAAAAAAAAAAAAAATCTTCTGGCATAACTCTGCATCCTCTGGCTATGCTACAGTAACAGGATATAGAAAAAGAAGCCAAGGAGTCCCAACAATCACAGGATGATTAAAGTTGGAAGGGACCTTTGGAGATCATCTAGTCCAACTCACCCCCGCACAAGCAGAGTCACCTGGAACACAGTGCACAGGATTGCATCCAGGCACATTTTAAGTATCTCCAAATAAGGAGATATTCCCACATCAACACAGCAAATACATTGCTACCATACTCACCGAAAACCAAGATGCTAACTCACCTTAATTGCGGCCCAATCTCTTTAAAAAGCCTTCAGCAATACCTGTTTTAAGACCTTAGCAGAGACTTGGAATTTAAATTCACTCAAACTAAACTTTTTCACATGTTTTTCTTTTGAAGTAAAAATTGTAGTGCAACAAATGAAAGATTATATTTGCCCCATTACTTATTCTTCCAAATTATCTAAACACAACTATATATGTATCTCCCCAAAGTGTACATATAGTTCAGCAAAGATAGAGGAAGAATTCAACCAAGCAGCTGAAGAGAAAAACCAAGAGAAAGCATGATGCTCTGTCCAGTAGTATAACTTTTGAGAGGTAACAAAGAGGACAGGTTTTCTTTTTCTCTTTTCAGTTCATGAATATGTGTCTCTAGGAAAGCTTAAAACTTTAAATTTAGGTGTCTAAAAGCTGAAGCCAAAGCAAAGATCCCTTGGCAGCTACAGAACTTCTCTTAACATTAAAAGCTGCAGGCAGATCTGTCTTAATACACCAATATAATTTAAAAAAAATATTCTGTAGTAAAGTATCATTCAAAAAAAATGAGAGAAATATATCCCCTTGTACCATTACAACTACAAGATAAAAACCAGAAAGCAAGTACTCACGCTGTGAATAAAGTAGTATCTGAAATTCCAAGAGGGCACAGGTAAAGAGTTGAACCACATTTTCTACTCCAAGCAATTCAAAAACTTCTTTAACAGGAAAATCAAACAATGGAAGTTCATTGGTGCTTGGCCTCTGGCAGATGATCGGTCCATAAACACCTGAAAACTTTAACGACCTTCCTGCTGGAGGAAGCGGAACCTCATAGAGAATATTATAGATGTAGCTTTCTAAAGGTAGAGGTGGTGGCTGAGGTGAAGTCACAGCTTGGTGAAGTTGTTCTAGTACTTTCTTACAAGCTTTCATGAAAGACATTGGTGCAATCAGACAGATGCACTTTGAGACATAGAGTGTGTCTCTGCTGATGTCATACGAGTTAAAGCGCTGTAGCTTTGAAACAGAAGTGCCATTGCAGTCTCCTGTGCTGCTGCAGCTATCTTTGTCATTTGGGGGTGGAGTATGAAAAATGTCATACTCAGCATTGTGCATATGATACAATGTCTGCATTGCACTGCAGATCTGCTTGCTAGTGACTTCCTCAAAAAATGTGAGAGAAAATCCAAATGTCCGTGAGCCATCTTCACGAGTAATAATGAAAGAGTGGAACTGAGGTTCTCTGGAATCTGCTTGTGTCTTGAAAGCAAGTCCTTTTGGCATACACAGCTACAACAAGAAAGAGGAAGAGGGGAGATTATTAGTTAACACACTTCTCTCTTCATCTGCCTCCAGATACATTGGTTGAAATAGGATAGAGAATCCACAGGCTGCCACCATATTTTACTTTAAAATTCTATTGAGCACTGCATTACGGCACAGCACAGCACTGTCAGGGTTAAAAAAGCCAAAGGAACATGTTAGAAGTGCTATATTTGGGTTCTGTTGGAACTTGTGAATAGTTTCTTACTAATCTCAATAGCAAAAGAACAGCAAAATTCAAATCTGTCTAAAGAAAAATATTTTGATCACCAAGGCTAGAAACATGCTAAAAAAGTTACATATTCTGTCTGAATTAAGAAGTCACATTGCATTCCAATTAGCAGGAAGAATTGGTGTGCAAATAAGATTCATTAATCACAGACCAATCTATTTCTAGGCTGTAATAAAAGAAACCATAAAAGAACAAAAGATTGTCCTCAGTTTTGACTTAAATTTCTTCTCTAAAAAAGCACTATCTCAAGTAAATGAAAAGATCTTTTCAGTCTACGCAATTTAAAACAATTCACTGACATTTGCCCAGTCTATGCTGGGCTTTGCACTGCAGCCTTTTTGTCATGAAAAATGCAGACAGATGCCTTCATCTGTTAAGGTAGACATGTGCCTTAAGAATAAGGGTCACCGTGCTAGTGATACTGACCATTCCCACAGCATCCTGGTCAAAGGGGTTCCATTCAACATTCTCAGGATAGCGAGCAAGAACTTTGGACTTAAATGTGCGTCTTAGAGGTGTCTGTTCAAAATTTTCTCCTGTAGTCAAACAAAAATGTAAAGGTAAATATTTCATTCTTTCTAAACACATTCAAACAAAGCCAAAAAGCAAGACATCAGTAGGCAGGTGCACAAAAGTGAATTAACTGCACACAATTCCTTTAAGAGAAATAGAAAATGTAGGACAGTTAGTTAAGCAGGTAACCAAACTGCAGATATTAGCAAGGATTAGCAGTGAAATTTTTCTGTGTCTTTACATATCCATGCTTTCCTGAGGTGCAACTATATTAAGATGAGTTTGTGGTTATTACAGTAATTCACCAAGCAATCCTTTATACTTCAGATTCCTGTTAAATGATAGCTAAAGCTTAAGTCTCAGAGGAATCTCCATTTGTTACTGAAGAGAAGGACAAACAGACAAGATGTCTTTGAGATTAAAAAAAAAAAAAAAAAAAAAANAAAAAAAAAAAAAAAAAAAAGTATCCACCATATGTTACAAGAGTTAGCTGCAAAGAGAAAAAGTTGAAAAGGTTAAAAGATTAAGAAACATGTAAATGCCCAGGAAGACAGGGTACCAGAAGAGCCAGAAAAACTGTGCTTTTTTCCCCCAACACTTTTTCCTTTACCTTCTGTTGCACTTGAAATGAAACAGCCGGCACCATCTCGGGTTTTAGAGGCCTGTATATACTGGCATAAAGCTATATAACAAATAAAAACAACACTGCATTATAAATTTCATACTGTTGACTAATTATGTAACTAGCACAAACAAATAAACAACATAAGGATTTTATGTAGCATTAGCATACATAATAATAGTCTGTTCACCTAATATGTTTTTATACACATTGATGATTATTTTAATGCACGAGTTACAGAAATTTCACAGCAAACATTTCAGATAAAAATTCTTGAAGGAAAAGATCTATGTGTATGAAGGAACTTCATTGCTTCTGTATGCATAACCACAATACCATTTCAGCAATAATAATAGCTACCTGGTAAATGATGAAGGTTTTAGAAGTTAAATTACTCCCTAAGAGCAGACTATGAATAAATCCCAGAGACATGCTCATTCCAGGACCTACAGAATTATATTCATGTAGTATAGTCATAGATTTTTCACTGAAGACCAGATCTTGTCCACATGCTTGAAAGGTGGGTTCTGCCTCAGTTAACCTCTCAAATTGCCTCAAGAGCAACGGTCACCCACAGCAACAGCACAGAACGTTCTGCCTCCTCTGAATATGTAGAGTTGATTAAAAATTATATATAAAGAAGAACTGCCTATCTTGAAATAATCTTTGCTATCTTACTAGAATACAATTAGCAAAATGAGCATGCAGCTGTTGACAGCTGCACTAACAATCAGGCCGAATTGTCTGAAATCACAGGCTTTAAATAAATCACACTATTTCAGCAACACCTGCAAAAGAGAAAACACACACTTCAACTCCTCACTTATTATCTTGCACATAGCAATTATACAGCAATAGAAGTTGATTTCAGAATTGGTTGGGTTTGTTCCATACTTTTACAGTAACATTACAAATTTAGTTGTAATTAGCATCCTTAGCATCCTTATTCTGTACAATATTGACTTGCACTAAGTAGCCATATGTAGAGACAGCTATAACACCAGTTACAGACAATAAAGAACATAACAAAAGTAGTAACTACTACAAGAGGAAACAAAAATTGTTCTCATAGAATTCTTTAAAAAAATACTTTCAACAGTTGAGGTTATGTAATTGTAGGTTTTTTTAAGAGACCATGCCTTAAATATTGCATCCAACAGGGAAATTTGCCTCAGTCGGGAGCTAGAACATATCTTGCAATACAGAAAATATTCACATTTATTTTGTTAATGTCATGTTTTAAAGCACTGCAATTAAAAGGAATGATTTTTTTTGTTGCTGCTGCTTTCAATTCGCGAGAAGGTTAAAAAATGTATTGAGGGGAATGTTCAGGCAAAAATAAATGGAGTACTACTTCACTGAAATATAACCATCCTTGGAAAAATCTAAATCAATAACAGAAAATACTTAGGAATAACAGCACTTATGCAAAGGTAAATAAATAAATATTTTTTCAAAAGACAACAATAGGCAAAGAAGTTTCCCATCTCCCAAAGAACAAAAACATGTCACATTTCTTCTGAGGCAAGCACACACTCATTAAAGAGAGTCTTCTGCAGAACAAGCTTTAAAATCAGTCAAGAGATTTAAAACACCTACTACTTTCTATATTTAGATCTGTGCAGATGATGTAATATCAGCTTTTAGATAATTGAGGAAGGACATTCTCTCCTGAACTTGGAAACCACCTACCATAACCCCTGGGTTCACACACATACACACATATATATGATGTATGCATGTATGTAATTCTGTATGTATGTATCTAATAAGAGTTTGTAAGGTGCAGAACTACAAGGCACTGACAGACTTCTATATCTAGCATCAGCTGCAACACCTTAAAGGATTCCCATCCATAGGTCTATAATTTGGGCTCCCTAGTGGCAAATGCCCTGGAACAGCTGATGAGTGCACATCTCTTCGCTACCAACTGTGCCTCATTTCAATGCAGTGACACTTCAGTGAGTCACTTAACACTGAAGGTTACATCATGGCACACGGCAGATTTGCAGTGTGCTGGCGCTTCTCTGGCTCACATGACCTCAAAAACAAGATACCACGTGGAGTTTCAAAACTGAGACACAACATTCCTTTGGAAATGTCTGCATAGAACTATCCATCCCAATGAATCCTGATTTATGAAGTGGATACTAATTTTTTTTAAACTTTAGAGAAAACAGAGCAAAGCAAAACATACTTACGTAATCTAAAGACCACTAACCAAGCCTTCCTCAACTACGATGGGGGGAAAGAGGAGAGAATCTGAAAATTCTACTTTCAGTTCTTTCCTGTCTACCCAGGGAAAAGTCTGACGAATTGCCTTCCTTATTCTTCTTGAGGAAAAGATGGTCTTCCCAATAGGCTAAAATTGTTTGAGTGCTACAACTTACTTAGGACCTATATCCCATTAATACATAAACATTTTCTACAAGTTTTAGCTGAAGAGTGGATTTACAGCAAGTAGAAGAGATGTAGTTTTGACATATCAAAATAAATAAATCAAGTCCCTTTTAAAAGAAGGTCTAGATATTCAGAGATAAAATTACCAGTATTGACACTGCACCTACCTCTCCCTCCATTCCCTTCTCTTTTTAGTTTATGCCAATTTTAGACTTGTATTTACTACCCGAACCACAGTACAGCAAATTTGGGCTAGTGTCACTATTATTACCTGCATCTAACCACAGTAACTGAGAACATATTTCCTGACAAACAGTCCTGTGCGGTCATGAAATATGCTACAACAATGCTGAAACTCTCCGCATACTCACAGTAAATCCAAGCTGTTTGCCAATCATATATCCATGCAGGTAGCTTATGGTAACAAAAGTGAAACAAAACAAAACCCACAAATACACACTGACTGTCCACACAATCCTGGCTTTTAAAGAACTATTAATACTGCCACCTTCATTTGTTCACTGAGTCTGCTGATCTGCCCAATTTAATTACTAGACAAAAGACATCCAGAAAGCTTATTGATTCTGATTAAGTGGTTCATTGCTTTCATGCTGCCAAGCAACCTCTATCTTTAAATTCCTGTGATACAGTCTGTTGTTCACTCCATTCATTCTTGAGGTTAATTTATTGCATACATAATACTTTTGAATGAAAAATTGTATTGAAAATATCAAGTAACCAAAATATTAAGCCTAAATTTTCCACAGAGACACACAGAAAAGCATCTTTTAATCATGCAGAGGCTGCATACGCAATTCCTGCTGCCACTAAAATGAATGTCTTATGACTTAAGAAAGTAAATATAAAACAGCTCAGACACGAAACAGTCACAGTGCTGCAATGAAATAAACAAATAAGAACTTTGTACCGGCCACACATATCATGAGCCATGCTCAGCTTTCCTGTGCCACACAGTTTATAAACTACATTTTGAATTCACAATCCCCTGTGTAAGTCTATAGAGTCCATTTACCTCTGCTCTTTCCATACCATAGTTCAGGGCAGGATGGCAGCTTGAGAACAGGCTGGCCACAGCAGCCCGGGAACAGGGTTTTTCCAAGTGTGGATTGCAAGTCGGAAGTCAGGCAGGCAGCAGAAGGGTTTGAACAAAGCGGGTACAACAAACATTATTCAGAGAGCAGCCCAGCTGCCTCATCCTGCTTCTGTACTGCACTTTGACAGACTGAATAGCAAACCAGACCACAGGAGGGATCTACTGAAAGATTTATATATTAACAGATGGAAGATCTTCTCCAACCATAATGATTCTACGGATATAAATTTATGTAGATATATAAAAATAGACTGATGCATTTTTCTTTCTTTTTTGCAGAATTTCTTTCCCAAATGGATCAGCTCTCCCATGTGGTTCAGGATGTTCTCTATACAGGGGTTTCCATCAACACAGCACAAGGATAGGAACAAAAAGCCAGAACTTCTTTAACTCACATTACCAAAGAAATTCACACAAATACCGTCTAGGAAGAGAGCGTTGTGAATGGTGTCATGCATGATGGGAGATGACCCCAAATAGAGGCAGTGCCTGCAAAATGTCAAACGTCACTGCCTCAACAGAGCACAAGTATTCTAGGCTTCTAGACCATCACTCAAGAGAGTCTACAAGAGACCACTCAGAACTACCAGAAAGTTTCAAATATAGTTGTTATTTTATTGTGTTCTACTAATCCTTCCCTGCTCTCAACAATAGATACTGTAAAGCACACAACACAGTACTGAGGTGAAAGCAGACATCACAGGACCTTTTGGAAAGAAAATTTCTTATTCTTGGGCTTTAGGTAAAAGTAAAATAACTGCAATAACCCACTTAAAGGATATAACAACAGAAAGTCTGAACTGTTTCCTAAGGTGCAAAAATGGGAGCTATCTGCAACTCTTAAGACAAAGTCTAATCCAACATCAGCTAATGTCAGAAACAATAACAGGTGCCCCATTCAGACAGTAAACATGTTCATAATATGCACAGTAAGAATATAGAGATTAAGATAAATAGTTTTCTCAAAATAATGTATTTTTTACAAATTATATTTACTGAATATGAAATTGCTCAGTTCTAAAATGTATAGTCCAAGTCAAAGCAAAGAGTGCACATGGTTCCTGAATCTACACCACAGAAAGCATGAAAGAGTGAGTTGGAAGAGACAGCCACAGGGGAGTGGTGTGGTTGACGGAAGTAAAGACTTTGATCAGCAAAACTGACAGAATACCAATAACTGGCCTAATTAAATTTTAAAAGGAAATACAGGTGCTAAAGATACAGACAGGAAGATAGTCCTGCCAAAGATCAATGCCTTGAAATCTAGGCCAAAACAGTTGTTAAAAATAAGACATCTGCTTGCCAGTAGAAGCAGTCAAATGTTCTATTTCTGGAAGTTCTAAGAGCAAAACCCGGATAACCAGAGTAGTAATCCAACTGCAGGACTTTCACTGTACTGTATCACTGTATCGGATGAAAAGGTTACTTGTTGATCCATCATAGCCCTTAAAATTAGGACCAAAAAAACTAACCCAGGTAAGTACTACGTTGTCATTTTAGTGAACTGTTTTTTAATGGATACAGCTATATTATACAAAACTCAACCTTGGTTTGCATGTCAAATAAGCGAACACTGGCCATATCTGGAAGCCAACTAGCTCAAGTGCCCCTGCAATATTAACAAGAACTATGAATCAGCGTCAGTTTTATGAGAGAAACCTCTGTTTTGTGGGACTAGGCTGCTGTAGTATTTGACTGGTTTTATTTCTGGCTTTGCTGGATTTGATCATATTGGTTCATATACACAAGTATTTCAAGCTAGATGTCTCGATCACTTATCGGTCCCATATATTCAAGCAAATGGTTCAGTAATATATATACATCATCATGACAAGTACTTTGCTAAAGGTGACTAAAGAATCCCAACAATTTTGTAACTACTCACAAGTACTTGTTTATCAAAACAACTGTTTTAAAAAGATGATCATTACAATATCAGTTTAACTCATTTAAACTGGCAAATGAACTTGCATATCCCATGATAAGAAAAAAATTTACAAACCAGACAACTACCAACAAGCAAAACCAGTTTCTGCTCAAATTGACTGCAAAAAAACTCTGTTAGGTACATTAGTAAACAGGAGTTTTCAGGAACTTGTGATCTAATATCAAAGACAAGTCCTTTCAATATGCAGCCACACAGCTTTTAATATATTAATAATTTGCCAAAGTTCATTTTTGAGGAAAATGATCTCACATACTTCTTTAACAAATGTTAGACTGTACATAAGGGAAAAATAAAGCAAAGCAAGAAAAAAAAATCTACTATACAGGAAACGAGCATTCAAAGTCTGGCAGAGACAAAGGTAAGAAACTCACTAAACAAGAATTCTTGGAACAAAAGCCGTGATTCAAGGAAAGCTGCAGCTGCCAGAACTGTAAGCAAACAGCCACTCCATCAATGGACAAATGCCTTGAAATTATGACTTGTTTCCTTCCTTCCAATTCCTCCTGCTGAAGCAGAAGCGCACGTAGCTCTCATTAGACAGGATCCTCTTCCCCAGCCAATCCCTTCCCTGGGTATACACAAAAAGGGGATTCTTCCCTTTAATTCTGTAGACATTAAGGCTCTATCCTGTGCTTCTGTTCCTACCCCACTGCCCCTTTTGGCAGGGCCATCATGCCTAGCACAACCTGAACTGCTGCTAGGACCACGTCGCTTGTTGCTGGAACAGGAATATTTTTAAAGGCAAGTTCCTGTTCTACTTTCCCTTACAATAGAATCCCAAATCCATCCCAAGCAAACACACAAGTTAAATATGATCTGTTCATTGTAAAGGTTCTGATATTTTCCTGCTATATTTTTCTTTTCACCTTTTCAGCAACTGCAACATGAAGAACCTCACTGTGAACTGAAATAAAGAATATGACTTAAATTGTGAAACTGGACATTCAATCTAAATTCTAACGGACAGAAGCAATATCTTCACCAGCCAATGCTTCAGTGGAACAATTTCTTATGAACTGTCTGACAAATGAAATTGATAAATGGCTTCATTAGATTTCTTAATTTTAAGGTTTCAGTTGTCATCCCATTGATAAGGGAATATATTGCCACACACACTTGAGTAATTTCAGATACTGCAGCAATGAAGTTAAAGCACCACAGAACAACAGCTCAGAAAATACATCCACGTTCTCCAATTGTAAGCTCATGCAACCCAAGGCTTTTGTTTTTATTTTTCTGGTGCAGTTACAAGGAAGGGGAGGAGAGGTAGGGCAGGGAAGAGAAAAAAGAAACTGTCAAGAATCTAAAGCAGCTGACAAGGCAAAAAACCATACCAAAACAACAATTCCTCTGTTTTGTTTTTAAAGCATCCTAAACGCATTTACTCTTTTTCACTACTTTGCACAGAACACAGGATAGCACATGGGCACAATATACGTAAATCAGCACTCCCTACAAATTTTTTTCAATGAAGCATTTTAAAAAACTGATTTAGTTTTCAGAACAGTATTTTTCAGTTTATGCCACAGTAAACAAGATTTATAACAAGATATTTAGGTCTGTCACCGGTTAAACAGAAGCAGCATTCACAGCAGGCACATTCTCAGTCACAGTGATGGCGGGGGAAAGTATTTGTATTATAGAACAAATCTGAAATATGTGCGAAGCAGGACACGAGGAAAGGAAAAGGAGTTCTGTCTTCCAAATAGAACACAATTCTTCTCTGTGCACTAGACATATAAAATAAAAGTGGAGATGAACTTATTTTAAGTATACGTTACATAGAAATTCACTGTTCTCCTCATGTGCATCAAGACCACAAGGCCCAGTGGCAGTACTCAGAAGAGTAACAGCAGCACAGATGGTCATGGAGAGCCCTCTGGAATGGGCAAATCCCCTCAGGCACCGAATCATCGCACACAACTAACGGTCCCCACTTTTTACATTTCCACCACTCTACAGTCCCAGCTGAGGGCTGAAGGAAGCACATCTGTGTAAAAATGGGGAGAAAATGTTGTTACCTAAGCATCCATACAGTCCCATAACCAGGCTCTTACACTTCCAGAGCACCACTAAGATTTTACACACAAGAGGAAATTTTAAAATAGAAATGAAGTCTTCCACATAGATCTTAAATATCTACTATATTTAAACAACCTACAAACAACCTACAAAAGTCAGCAAAATGGAGCATATATAGTTGTGTCACTGTATCAGCACACAAGTGCTGTGTGTTATGCTTCACTAATTCATTTTACTTTTTGCAGAAAGGGAGAATAATGTTTTGCAGCAACCTGCCCTAACAAAGACCCAAAAAGAAATGACCTGAAAGAAAATCATCAAGTCACCAAATCACCAGAAGGGGCAATTTTTGGTATTCCAATTGATTCAAATTTGCTGACAGTTTGATCTACAGATACTGAAAACTCAAGTTTATCTCAGTTCTGACAGATATCCTTCCTTAAGAATCCCAAATAAAACAAGACACGGGTCTGAGACATCTCCTTATCATTGTGTAGCACTAGTTTGTGTAGCATCCTGTTACTGTGTAGCTTTCAATCTACAGCAACAAGATGATGAGTTAAATCCCTTACCTGGTTGGGCTGGAGGAAAATAAAACATTGGGATTGTAAAGGCATGCCCGGATATCCTAATTTTTCCAAGACAAAATTAGACCCTGTTTATAAGGGATCACTTAAAAGAGCAGCCCTTCTAAAGGCAACTAGCATGTGCCAGGGCAGACCTCTGTGTGTGCCAAGTTAGCACATTAGTCCTCCATGAGAGAGGTGAACATTGACATCCATCATATAACAAACTCAACATGTTAAAGCATTCACAGAGCACAAGTTAGTTATCCTCTGGAGCACAAGACTCCTTATAGCTCAGGCCAGTGTTCTGCAGACCACCGACATGAATTTCAGTGTCTAAAGAACTTTTTGAATATGGTCCTCAAAGAAGCTGTGGTTCACAGCATCCATGCCAATGTAGTCAGTGTCTACACAATGGCCACAGGAAGGAGAGAGAATGGGAGACCATGACAACCTACAATTCAGCTGGCTTGGATTGCTGTAAAGCCTCAGCCAATTTCATTCTCAGAAGTGACCAAGATACTAATGAGCTGAAATTTTCATCGATCCTCAGTGAAACTTTAGAATAAAGAATTTCACATTTCAGTCTCTGAGACTGCACACACACAAGTGAGCCAGGAAAGGAGACACTAAGGCTAGTTAGAGCAATCACAGTCCTTCTTAAGGGATTTTTTTTCCCTTCCGTGTAATTCTGATGACAGCTCAATAGGGCAGCACCAGGCTGGGGCAGCAAAATCATGAGACTATAGCTGCTGCTGAGGGAGTTAGCTAAAAATAGCAAGTGAGGGAGGAACAAGTGATGTATACAAATAATAGAACAGCTCACAAAAATTTATGTTTGCAGAGGACAGAAGCAATAAACTTACCACCACACTGCAGCAAGCTCAGGATCCCTACCCACATCATTCTGCAAAGTGCACCTGTAGGCACAGGCAGCAGAAACTACCTTTGCAAGAAGACTTTTCTAAAATTATCCAAAATAGCAATGAACGACGCTTTATGAAACTAATCTTCCCACACACTCTCAATTGAACAGCAAACTTCTGCTACATCTGAAAATGCAAAGGTTGTATAAAAGTGCTACATTATCTAACTGCAGAGTACATAACCAGAGTGCATAACCATGAAATGCTATCAATTTTCTTTCTCAAGATGCTTCAATATCAGTTTGTAAATGACTCAGTACAGAAGTACATACTGATTATGACTGATCATACCAGTCACAGCCAGTAAATACAAAAAGCAAAACAAAGAAAGGCAACACATATTGCCTTGCTGCAGATATTACAGCAATATCTGAAGCTAAAAGTTCCTTGCCTATCAAAACATAGGAAAAAGCAGCATTTTCCTGGAGAGACTGAAAAACTAGCTGTGAGTGAAAGCACTCCAAGTAAATTCATCAGTTTGTGTTGGAATGTTTGACATTTTCTCTGTATAGTATTTTTTTTTTTTTTTTTGCCTTACGAGGTTCATATTCCATTTCACCTAAATTTTGAGAAGCCTCTTGGATTTGTGTTTTGTATTGAGGAAGTTTAGAGAAGATTATTACTGAACACCATACACTGATAAGTGATTGCTTCTGACAGTGTCACTTCCCATGCATTATTTCTGCCGCATGAGCAGAACATGCAGGTTAGAGGGAATTCAAAGCATAAATAGAAGTCACCATCAAGAACACTCAAGTAAGACAGCACTAATTTAAAAATGAGATAATAAAATATTCGTATTTTGCAACTGCAGAAACAGTAGTTTGATGTTTTAGTAAAATATGGCTTTATTTTTGGCAAATGACACCATTTGCCAGAAAATCCATTTAAGAGGTTTTATTTCTGTAGTTTCTCTTTTGAAAGAAACTGCAAAAAAGAGAACAGAATACCAAAACTACCTATGTTCATACAGTATGCTTAAATTATTATGATGTTTTAAAAAAGGCTTAAAAATCTAGAATTTAGATTTTAATTCTTTAGAAATCATTTAGGCATCTTAAATTCATTGTTTAACCAAGAACAAAAGCCTTTCCAAAGAAACATCATACATAACTGAATACTGGAGGGAGAAAGAATGAAGAATTCTGGTAGGGAAGAGCACAGAGTCCACAGTTAAATCTAAAATACCAATACAATAAGCACAAGATTGTCACTGTAAAAGCCTCACCTAATAACTGTGCTTTGAATACAGTTTAGTGAAGCACAGCTGCTTCTCCCTTACATCAGCCCTCTCGTTCTTTATTCTACATATCAGCTACCCTAGCACGTCTGCCTCAGTCCCCAAAGAGACAAAGGATCTTTTTGGCACTCAAACATGGCAAACAACTCGGATTTCTTGGGGAAAGATGGAGGGGGTAGGGAGAGTGGAATAAACTATTAACCAGATTAACACATTTCACATGTGCCAGTACAAGCCCAGCCAAAAGTTGTTGCTGTCTAATGCCCATCCATAGTGACCTGCATGAAAACAGTGCATGGTCTCAGCCTCGGTGCTACCGGAGAGGCCCCTCAAATACAGCCAACACCTTGGGGTTGCAAGGTCCCATCCAGCCTCAGCACAAATCTCCCAGGAAAGCAGCAAACCCTTAGGGAACTGCAGAAATTTTCCACCAATGTTATGCACAGTAAGGACAACGCTACCTTCAGGTAGAATCTGAAAATCAGTTGTCATTTTACATCTGAAGCCAACAAAAATAGAGACATTTCATTACAGACTTAGAAAGGAGGTAAGACTACACTTCTATTTAACTTGTGAGAAAAAACAGTCATTCCAACATTGGTTTGTCAAATTAAATAGAGCTACCTCCCTAAAAAGGTTAATTAAGGTGATTTTGTACAGTATTTTTTTTTCTCTCTTCCCATTAAACATCAACTCTTTTAAACAAGTCCCCTCACCAAGCCATGTCCAGGGATTAGTTAATTGAATCTTTTTCTGTAGAAATAAGTGTTTTAGGAGACAGTCTTTTTAGTCATTTTCCTTTAAAAATTCATTCTCTAGTCCTAATAAAGTCTCTAGTAGGAGAACATATAGAGTAAAGCATCTATCAGGCCCATTATTTTTACAGTATCTACAAAACACAGGGACATTTCCTCAACATGATTAAAAACAAAATGCAAATAGAAGTAGGGAAGGCTAAGAATAATTAAAATCATGTCACATCATCATATACTGGAGTGCATAGATATTTAATATGGATTCTGAAAAGGCACAAGAAGGGCATACACAGGAAGGGCTTTTCCTGGATACGTGGGCTTCACCTAACACTTATTTCCACCTTCCTTGAGCTTGTGATCAGAGGAACAACTCAAGGCAACATAATATGAACCTTGCCAAAAGGAACAAGAGTCCATCTATTGAATTAATTAAATCTTTGGCCCAAACCCTGAAACACCAATTCAGATCAGAGGAAAGGCATTAGGGCAGGCAGGTGACAAATAGATCACTGGCCGTGGTCTTTCAGAATGAGATTACATTTTAACAGTCCTATTATTAAACCATTTATCTTTTCTTCACAGATTATAAGTATTTTCATTTTTGACTACGTATTCTTTGCATGCTGTGATTCCTGAAAGATCTACACTTTATAATCCAACATTCAAAACTACTCAAGTGCAACACAGACAATACTTAATCGGAAGGCACTCCTCATGCATTTGGGTCTGGAGCCTTCCATTATATATCAGCAACTCCCAGGCTACATTTACACATACACAGACTGCAATGTCAAGTTCATCCTTCGTTTGCTGCTATATAATAAACAAATAACAAGTGATTGCTAAAGATTAATGTATCAGAGGAGTAAAAGGAAAATTAAATTTTTAGTGAAAAAAAGAAGGCAGAACAAAAACTCCAACAGTTCCATATACCAAATATACTATTTTCATCATCATTCAGATCACATTTAACCAATTCAGCTCAAAAGGGATTCTAGCCAAGAGATGAGGCACTGCTTCCTCCTCATCACCTTCTCAGGGCACAGTCATACAACCCACATTAAGAAATCCTCTCATGCTGTTGCAACATTATGATAAGCAATATTATACACAGAAGCATTTCAGTACCTAATGTACTTCATTTCCTCTGTGAAGGAAAAACTTCTGTAACAGACTATTGCAAAGCACCTATGAAAATTTCTACCATCTTTTCTAGCACATTTTCACAACCTGGGAAAATGCACTTCAGCTTTTCTCTCATCCAGCACCACAAAACATCATCGGATGGAGTTCAATAATGCCAAAATGGGAATTTTTTTTTGTTCAACAATGTCAAAAGGTTTTTGTTGTTTTTATTGCTGTTAGATTTTTTTCTAGTTTGTAGTAAAACATACAAACAAAAAAACTAACTGGTTTAATGGGACATCCAGTGAGACAGAATCCTGTAAGCTTCCCACATATATAGGAAAAATAATAATCAGAGATCTTTGATTAAAAAGCAATGCAACTAGACCAAGCATCAACACATAATCTTGTGTTTCCTCTACATGTGTGCAGAAAAGGCTGCACTGCCCCTCTTAGGGCTGCGTACACGAGAGGCAGGGCTTCCAGCCCGAGGAGAGCAAAGGACACCGGTAGCGTCCCGGAGAAGCCGGCAGCAAGGGGCAGGCCACGGTGATGGTGACATCCTGTGAGGTCGGGCTGTGGTGTGGGAGCCCCAGGGACGCCCCGGCCCTCCCAGCACCGTGCAGGGCTGAAGGGCCAGTGTCTCTCCCCAACAATGGGCACTTATACAGCAATTTGTTCCAACAGTGCAAGGATTCAGAATGTATTTTTCAACACAGAAAAAAGAAGGGGAAAAAAAAAAAGAATAAAAAAAACACAACACCGCACAATAAGCCTTTTACTCAAACATGAAAGCTTTGCGGGAAGTACAGAGTGCTTCAAAGCCTGATCCAAACTCACTGAAATCAACAGAGGTCCTTTCCATTTATATCAGGAGACGCAGGAGGAGCCTATAACCCAGGACACAATTTAGAAACCGTTATCAGCTTCACATTATTAATAGTGCAACAAACTCAACAAAATGCACTGGAATTCCAGCTAGCTCACAGACTGTGATGTTATCATAAATAGATCATTCTCCCTCTTCTCTTAATGTGTTCCATGTTTTTTAATCCTGTCCTCAAATTAGGAAAAAACAAACAAACAAACATCATCCTACAGGCACTAAAACCTGTCACCCCAAATCCCCCCTTTCTCACAAGCAACACCAAGAGCATCACAGTGGAACTGCAGACCTGAGGTATACTGCATATATATACACTCTGGTTTTACACACTAGAAGACACTTGCTCATCTTTGACAGAGCAAGTAAATAATCAACATCACGCTTCAGAACTGCATATTCAAACACTATATGAAAAAAGGAACTGATCTCTCTTCCAGGATACTAAGTATAGAGGCAATAATATACTACTGTTATTAGCTGTAAATATGAGAGCTATTAGTATTCCTATTGAGATTAGGCAGTATTAAAGTGGTTCAGCTTACACCTTGCATAAACAGCTATATAGCAAGTTAACATCAGAAACCTTGAACTGTTTTGAACACAGAAAGTTTGATTATATATTATAACTAAGAAAAAATAATCTCTTATATTCTTCAACGGAATTATATTGCATATTATCTTTTGCATTTAAACCCGTAGCACAAGTTTAATGCTAAAAAGAACATATTATGGCTTACCCACTCTTCAAGGGTCATATCTTAGTCTATAGTTATTTTGTAAAACATTTTAAGACAAAATGAAACATGATTTCTTCCGGGGTAAGAAAGTAGTCAACAAGAGAAAAAGATGAAAAATTGTTATAATGTGATTAATAGAGAGAGAGAGAAAGAAAAAAAACATTTTCCATCACAGCTCAAACTGTGAAAGTGCTACGTAAGGAACGAGTCCAATACATATTTCACACTACAAAACAAACTATCATTTCAGAATTGGTGCTCTTTTGATGTAAAACTAACAATCCAAAAATAAACTCAAATTTTTGACACATTACGCAAGTGAACTACTCAAAAAAAAAAAAAAAAAAAAAAAAAAAAATGTGGATCCAGTTCTCACATACACAGGTGTAACACAGATGTCAGGCCAGGGACTCGCACCCCAGCGCTGTACCCTTCCAAACAGATAAAGACATTAAACAGCGACCTAATCCAGCTGAAAAGAGAGACAAAATAAGACGCAACTAAAACAAAGAGCCTTAAAGCACAGGTTTGGAACACTGCTGTAAGTCAGACTGCTTACCCAAGATACACAGTTAAGCTGCATCATTTTCACCTGACAGATTAACTACATGCTTATTAACTCAATTTGTCCTCAGCTGTTCTTATCTGAGGCTACAGTAAGATTTAACACAGAAAAAGCAGAAGTATCTTTACATTCTCTCCGAAGGGTAATGCTAGAAACCGCTAGACATCATTCAGACATCACTAGGACATCCAAAAAGCACCACTTGCTTTCCCAAGTGCCCAGGAGCCCCCTCCAAAGTTGACGGGCGCAGAAGAACGGCAGAGTGCTACTTGAGAGCTCTGAAGCGCGCTCCTTCAGCGGGCAGTATCTCCACAGGGCAGCTTTGATTTTTGAAAACACTGTTCAAAGCATTTAGAACAAATACAGCACAAACAAATAAATAAACAGACAGTAAGTTGCGCGCAGCCCCGCGCGCCCGTGTTGACTCGCGGATGGGCACGTCCCTAGGTCAGACAGCCGGGGCACCGGGACGGCCCCGCGAGCGGCTCCGCCCGCCTCTCCGCACCCGGCCCGGAGGGGCGGCTGAACGGGGGGCGCTCGGGGCTCCCGGCCCGCGAGCCGCAGCGCAGTAACGTCCGCCGCCGTCCGTTAACGGCCGCAGGGTAGGGCGCGCCCCCCTGCACCCGCCGGGCTGCCCGAGCTCCTCTCGTCACTCACCGGAGAGCTCGTCGGGCTCCAAGCCCGTCTCGGTGTCCAGCCCGCAGATGACGAAGTAGTCGGCGAAGCGGCCGGGTGGCGACGAGCCGCCGCCGCTCATGCTGGAGCGCGAGGGGTGCGCGGCGCTCAGGGGCTGCGGGGCCGCGAGGCGGCGGCGGCCGCCGGGGCTGCGGCGCCAGCTGCGCCCGCGCTCCCCATGACGGCGCGGAGCGGGCGGCGCCGCGCGGCATTGTGGGAACGGCCCCCAGCTGTTCCCGCAGGGGGGCGGCGGGCTGGGCCGGGAAACCGCAATGCTGCGCATGCGCCCTGCGCTCCGGGGATGACGTGATGCTGCTGCTCCGGCTGGGACGGCGCGGGTGGGCGGGGGGGAGGTGGAGCGTAGCGCGCGCGCGCAGGGGCGGGGACGGTTCTGGAGCGCGCGGCGGGCGCTGGGGGTCGCGCCGGCTCCGTCCGTTAGGGCGGGCGCGGCGGGGCTGGCAGGGGTCAGCGTTAGAGAGACGTGCGCCGCAGCGTCCCCATGAGTTGTGCCCCGCTGTGGGGAGGAGCCGGGGCGCGGGGCTTCCCCTGCTGGAGTAACGGCCCCGGGGCAGCTGCTACCGACTGAGGTGAAAGGGTCCCTCCAGCTCAGTAGAAGGCCCAGGGCAGGGGGCCGAAGGACAGGGGCTTCACCTTAAGTCTAATAAGAGTTAATCCTTCTCGGCACGAGGAGGCCTCACCTTTGCCCTCACCAGAGAGGGCGAGGCCCAGAGTAGGTGAGTGAGGAGCTCCTCTTCCTTCCCTCCCCTGTGCCCTATGCCTAGCTTTCACATGAGACGTCTTCTCCGAGAGAATTGCAGGAGGAGAAGCTCAAATGTTCTCAGTCGTTCACCATTGTTACTGCTGACTGTTGAGACAGTTAAGGTTGCATGTATAATAATGAATTAGCCAAGTTCTGAAAATACCTGAAGCTTCACATATCTGAGGCTGCGCTGCAGACTTGAGTTACTGCTTCCTTCTGGCGAGCGAGACTTCTCCATCGGTCCACAGCACAGGAACTACATGCTCCTAACCGTTTCCCCGTGGAATTGAGAGCTTTTCCTGCCCTAGAACAGAAAAGCTCAGGAGTTGCTGGTGCTGTTATTTTTCACCCCATTAAGACTAGGGTCTGCAGAATGTGTTATCAATACATTGAAACCTTACTTAAGCTTGCATGACAAGAGTTTAACTCAATTTTAAGTGACTACTGAACCCCAGGGTGGATAATTAATATCAATACTAGAGTGAAAGTGTCAGGTTAACTCTGCAGTAAACAATTTAGATTCTATGGAGCCTACCTGGTGGCTTGTGGCAGAGAGCAGCAGCAGGCAGAACTGACTGCTCCCCCGCCTCCTCGAGTGATGGGACTCGCCACTGCGTTTCAAACAATGCTGCCACTCCGCTATGGGCAGGGGTGGCGTGGCGCCCTTTCCTGCTGGCTTTGCTTCTCCCTCTGCTTTTTTCAGAGCGGGTGAAGGGCAAGCAGTTCAGCACGTATTGAGATCTGACTAAGATTGAACCATAGTTTAACCATCATAAACAGAAGTCATAGCCTGAGGGTCTTACAAGAACTCACCAGAAGGCCCCACATGTAGACTGTGAAGTAGAATAGAGCCTTTTTTCATCAAATAGTGAAACTGGGGAAATAACTTTCTTTAGACTTGCACTTTAAATAATACAACCATAACTAACCCTATACTTAGCAGATTATACAAATAAAGTTAGTGGGACAGCAAGAAAGTAGAAAATTACTAAAATTACTGAACAATATCTAATAGGAGACATGCCTTGCTGTGCAATACAGTAGGGGAAAGTTTCAAAAAAGGAGATTTTGTACTATTAAAACATTCACATAAAAACTCAATAAAAATTCAATCTGTTGAATGAATATAATTCATAATAATCATTACACCTATTTTCTTGGTATATCTCAAGGGAGCCTATAGTGCTTACCCTCAATATTTATGAGGGTTTTCATTATTGTACTGGTCATATATACTTTTCTTCCCCAAAGATTATCTAATTCCTCATTTTTCCTTTGCTACATTCCTTGCTAAAGTTATTGGACATTTTAAAGACAAATAACACAAACACAAAATTATTGTAATTAAAACATATATATTTGGGAGACAGGGGCTGCTATATTTCGTCTTAGTATATTCCCTGGAAGACTGATCATAAATACAGCTCTTGCTCTTAACACAGACAGATAGCAGCGTGCTTCAGCATCAATGTGCTTTGCAGACAGCCTAGCTTCAAGAATTGCAGAAGTTTATTCAAGCAAGAGTGTCAGGTGTTTTCCAGTGTCAATCTCTCTCTTAACACTTTCTATACTCGTTAGTGCTGCATCTTTTTAGAGGAGTCAATCCCCCCTATTTGTGGCTGGAGGCCTTGGTTCTATTCCATGGCAATGGGTATTGTGTCAAGCTGTCCAGTAAGCACCTTTCTCACTAGCACTGCTGCACTCTGTTGGTTCTTCGGAGCCAACGTTAAGTATGGCAGCAGTTGTCTTACTGTATACCACATTCAAACTTGCATTTTTAGCTACATTATCCAACATAACTGAAATACATTTAAGCTAAATGGATTAATATTGCTCCTTTTGCACCAGCACTGCCTCACATAACGGAATTTATCAACCATTTATAACAAAGTCGAGTTACAGTACTGCTCAAATATGTTAAAAAAAATCAAAACCCTATGCACACCAATGGCTCCATATTCAATAAAGGCAAATATGTCAGCTCACCCTTTCTAAAGGTTTTAGGTATGAATTCTCCAGTCTACACTATAATTACGTTTAGGAAACCACCTTCATACAATGCCTTCTGGAAGCAAATACATTCCCATTTAAGTCATATCTGGCTAACATAACAGGAAAGGAAAAAGAATTTATAACAACATCTTTGACTGACTGAAAAGCAAATGCAAATTTTTGAGGAAAGCAACTCACTACAACAATAAGAGTGCAATTTATTGAGAGATATGTAGGAAAGTAGGTTGTAAATAAATCTACAGGTACTTCATACTCAGCCCAGCAGATCAGTTTTAACTTAAGCATCCTGCACAAGTTAGACAATCATGTTTGAATAGTCCATTTTCTTCCCCAGTTTGGGACAGAAGGGATTTATATTCCAATTCCAGCATCAGCTGTTAACTCACGGAATGATGCCCATCTGTAGTGACCAAACTCTCATCAACCAAGTAACATTCCCTGCCCCAAGTCACCAACAACATATTTGCAACTCCAGAATTCAAACTGAGTTAGAAATTGCAGTAACCCTCTTATATTATCACCAAATCATCACAGGAAAATACAGCAGGGTTGCCTCAACTATATGTAATTCAGAATAATAATTTCAGGGCAGAAGGGAAGCTTTTTTTTAGCCTGCAGAACAAAGGAAAAAGTATAATTTGAGCATACATTAACATGTTAAAATCAATGCAAAATTTGCATGTAAATACATGTTTTAGTGCTTCTACCATACTTAGGAAATAGCTTTTTTTTTTTAATGACAGTGGTGGAAGAACACAAATTATTCTTCAGGCCCAAAATGCAAGTATCTAAGGTCACAGGTAAATACAATGCAATCTAATTAGACATATATCCATCAAGACGTAATTGAAAGAGTGTTAACAGCGATGAAAGACAGTAAGATGCTGAGGGAATTTACTAGAACATAGTAAAGCCACTAAGATTTTAGAACAACTGGTCTTAAGACTTATCTCGGCCAAATCCTTAGCTTTCTGTATGTTGTAGACTGAAAAAGATTCATTCTCATGCTCTTTATAGCATGTTTTGTGGGATCTGGAAAGAGATAAGAGATGAAGTGGCTGATATTTTTTGTAAGAAATGCTGCTGCAGTAGCAGCACTCCGTCCTTGACCAGTTACCTAGTTGAGTTCATTCTGCTTTTTCTTCAGGTTTAATCCAGAGTAAATAATTTTATGGTATGATGCTGCAGGCAGCATACTTCAATTCTAATACAAAGCACAGCAGAGTACTTCATCCACATTGCATTGATAAATTTTCCCTGGAAAAGTATATTTTAAATAAAAATATGTAAAGTATACGCCAAAAAATAAAACCAAAACAAATCACAGTTGATTTTGTGTATTATACTAGCTTTTTTCCCTCAGATTCTTTAAAGGCAAAAGTGTCTTTAAAGAAAAACAAAAACTCCTTGTATTTTAACTTTTTCACAAACTTCCAACACAATTTGATAGAAAAAAACAAACAAAAAAAATCCATAAACTGGATTCCATCACTGATGTATCATTACGGGAACCTGAACTAAGTTGTAGCATTAACTTTAGCATGCAAGTCTTCCATCAGGATTTCATGGAAAACATACCAATAGTTATAATTTGGGAGATAAAGCAAGCTAGATGCAGCTGGCTTCCACTGGAAAGTATAAAAGCCTTTCAAAGTCACCGTTGTAGATGCTAAAGAAGTACTTTTCAGACAGAGGAAGAAGCTGTGATTACCTCTGTGTTCTGGAATTAGCAGAAATACAAATAAAATGAACCTCATCTACAAATGTAATCATCGGATCATCAGTTTAAGTTACCATTTAAGAAGAACTCCCCCCTTGTAAACAGATTAATCGAGAAGTTTAGCTTAGGGGAAAGACCAGGATACTTTACTCAAAACATAACAGATTTCAAGTTTTTATAGTAGTTTTATTATCAAATGGTAAAAGACACTTAGTAATGATGCTATGCAGTTTTCTCTAACAAAATATTCCAGCAAATAAACAGGTCACTTAAAACCTTGAAGTTCTTTGCAATTAAGAAAAACTTACATATTACCTATTTCCCTTTTTGCTTCATGGTAGACATTGTTTTCCTGTCTGAAAGTTATGGCTCTCCCTTGAATCTTATGAGATTCCCATGAAGGAAAGGATAGGCTAGTACAATATATTCCCCAACAGAGCTCTACTCTATCTTTTTGCCTTTTGCACAAGACCTTCCTTATTCTTCAGGAATAAGGAAAATCTCGTTAAGTAGTTTCTCATGTGATAAGAAACTGCCTAAGGCAGTTGGCAGCCAAAGATAGAAAAACAGAAAGAATGGGTTTAAAACGAAGTTACACTCACAAACCCCCTAATATTTTGCAAAATAAAAGAATCTTACTTTTGACATCAAAAGCCCCTGTGCTGGGAAGTTAGTCTGAAGCAGAACTTTTATTTCCCCACAGCATAACCAGATCCCATTCAAACAGTAAAATGCAACTAAAGTAAAGTCTGAAGCAATAGCATGATTTATGAGAAATCAAAACTTAATTCAGTTCCTTCTTTCATGTCACTAGCACCAAAATACCAGTTTTATAGAGTACAAAAGGAATTTTATAATAGCATCTATTATTGACTGGAAAGAAAAAAAAAACCCAAGCGAGAATCCTTGAGAAAAGGGCAACAGTAATGACTGCAATTTATTCCATAGAAAAGTAGGCCGTAAATAAATCTTCAGCTACTTCTCATTCAATAATTCAGTGGATATGCAGCTCTCCACAGCTAAATTCACAACCCTAGTGTAGTATGGTGTAAATTCCACAGGTAAATGAGCTCTGAGATTAGAATTACAGCAATATGATCACTATTCAGTTCAAAATGCCAATCAAGTACAGGTATAGAGTCATTTCTAAATAAGAAACCAATTTGCAAAACTAAGTGATCTTACAATACACTTGTAAATAGAGGTAAGTTATATGAATTCTTTCATCTACCAACATAAAAATATCATTGTGCAGGCCAGATTTAAATAAAAGACAAAAATAGCATATCAATAATATTTACTATATATTTACATGTAATACTGTGATAAAATGAAGTCAATCAACATTATGTTACAAGAAGAAAAAACTCTAAGGTACAAGTACCTTTCACATTATCACATTTATGGAACTGTTCTCTTACATCCAAAGTGATCCATCATACGAGTTGACACAAGCACATAGTCCAGTAAATCCTTGAGCTTGAGTACATGCTAATGTGCTAACTCCCATTTTCAAAGATACTCCAGGAGCACAGAAACCCAAAGCACATAAGCAGCATTGCTTTCAGTAGGATGAACTTAATGTGCAGCCAAGTTCTTTGCTGATCAGGACCTAATTTTATGAGATGCCAGTGACAACACAGACTGCAACAGTTATGACGATACAGGGGGAAGGGGCATCATATACCCTTATTTAGTGAATATATTCATTTCAGAGTGCATCGTAGCCATCCACCCAACATCAGTTACTGACTTACCAGAAAAAGGGAATCATCTTTTAAAGTTTATATACACTGACATACTAGATTTTTGTTACGTGATTCATTGAATAGTGCATGGAACCAATTCTTTAACAAGAACTGTACCAACCTGTGTACCAGATATTTCTTCCAGCCAAATCAAGCTGCAATGGAAGATTTTATACAATTTGCATATTGTTTAAGAAATTGTAGTAATACACTGTTTAGAGTTATATATGTTTAGATCAGTTGCGAAATGAAGGTTTTTTTTTTTTTTTTTAATAGTAATAGCCGTCTTAAATTGGCAGGAAGAAAAATCTATGCAAGCAAAATATTGGAAAAAAATCAACATTAAAGTTCATCAGCCAGACAAGATCAAGTTTTAGCCTGCTCTCTCCTTTCCTTTATCCTCTCCCAGAATAAAAATTTACAAATTACAAGGAGGAATGATCTCACATTCTTTTGATTTTTTTAATCCAGTTAGTAAACTAGATATTGGTTCAAGTATTTAAAACCACATAACACTAAAACAGAAAAGATAAACAATTAGGAAAGTGAGAGTGTCACTGAAGTTAAAGTACTGCTCAGATAAATATCTTTGTTTCTCTGTGAGCATTATTATCATATGATGCTATTTTTCTGGCACTACAGAAGTCAGAATAAGAGAAATTTTTGATGAGATGTATTCAGACCAGATCATATGCAAGTCTGCCAAAACATGTAGTGTTACAAAATTGGACTGAATAACTTAAGGAAACAGTACCTGCAGTTCATGTCTGCACTACCATTTTTGCTCTGCTCAAAATTAGAGCAGAGTGTGTCTTCCATTCCCTCATCCTATACCTCTCCACAAAATAAAACACTGATGGTTTGTTTACAAAACTGCACAGTACATTTCTGAACGGTTTCTTCAATTTTAGGCCACATGTTCATTTGAAGACATTCTTATCCATCGCAAGCCTCCCCTTTAATTGCTGAAGATCTAATAGAAAAGCAAACATACAAATATCAGAAGTGCTGATCCTGAGATGAAATATGGGAAATTCTGTTCCAGTCTGATCATTATTCAAACTTCTGTTTCAGTTTCTTCTGGAAGACAGCTGGTAGGATGGAAAGTATGGCTAAAATCATAAGGACAAACACAGAGTTCCAGGAAACAGCTTCCCCTGCTGTTGTAAGCTGGTACAGTGTTGTCCCTGCCTTAATTGCTACAAAAGATGGTGGTGCCACACCTATAAAAGAAACCAGAAGGATAGGATGGTGAAGAAAACAAACTAGCTTGTTAGGGGAAAACATCAAAAAATGGGATGGAGAAAAAAAATTAGTCACGTAACTTTAACATTAGAGTTTCAGACTTTGGTACCTTCTACATTTAAGAAGGTCTTAATACAAAATAGAAAACAAGAACTTCTTATCACAAGCACTGTTTTTTATGCTATATTTACACTGCTTTATGTAAACTCAAGCACAGGACACCAGGAAAAAAAAAATCCTTGTTATCTAGACTGTGTACATTTCAAATCATCTCTCTACAAACTCATCTTATTCATTTCATAAAGAAAAACATAGATGGTTTTCTAATCAGGTTAAGATGTATCTTAAAAAAATAGTAAAATATTTAGCACTATAGTAATCAAATCACAAATTCAATCCCAGAAAGGTGTGATGAAGATGGAGAGGAAAGAGGAGAAACAGTGCTTTAAACAGAGGCACATAATTCCCCATACAACTAAGCTGAGCTGCAAGGAATTTCTCATTGATACAAAACTTCATGGAAATATATCAACTGTGAACTGAAACAAAGGAAGTTATTAATGTGTGACAAGAAGGTGTATTTCTTTAAAAAAGTTAAGTCAGCCATATCTCATCATAATAGTCCTCAAGACTGAAATCTTTTGATGTTTTAAGTTCCACATGCGAGTAAGTATGAAATAATGCATTTCTGTAATCTTTCATTTATCCAGTAGATGGTGATATCTGCTGAATAATCCATGAAAAGAAAAGCAACAGTATCTCTTTTGTCTGTCCCAAACTATAAATTCAGTAATCAGGATTCTTACCTAGGAAAGTGCCAATGAAAAATACTTTCAATGGTACATTTATTACAGGAGATGTTATATTGATGAACCAATTAGGAAGAAAAGGCGTTATTCTCAGAAATATTATATAGTTAATGAGGTGCTCTCTGTGTCTTTCAACCTGTCAGAGGAGAGGAGAGGAGAGGGATAGAAAATAAAATAAAAAATAAAAATCAGTAAAATCCTTGCCTCAGAAATACAAAATCATTTCATTACTAGAAGCTAGTAGGTTTGTGTATCTTCTGTTGCAAACATTTAAAAAAAAAAAGTTATGTGACTGACTCAAGCAAGAATCAAAGAATCATCTGCTAAATAGGACTAAACTTAGTCTGGAAATACCTGTCTGTGGTAGAGTATGCTGACAATGCATCCGATTCAGTTACTTGAAACAATTAATTCTGCACAGCAGCAGGTCTAAACCTAACAGTTTTCCCCTACCCCACTGGGGGGGGGGAACAGCTTGCATTAGTTCTGATGCTCACAGATCTGTTTATTTAAACAGAAACTGGAAAGATTTATTGCCACAGCTACAGAGGTTTACATGCCATTACTTACACCAAAATATGCACATATCAGCTGTAAACTCTTCCTATATGGAAAGGGCTTCCCAACGCAAAAATCATTTAAAATTTTGATGCGATTGCTTTATCTGAAGTTGTTTACAGGTAGTATTTGTTTTCTATCTGTAGCTCAGCTTGACCAATTCACTTTTTGTCAAGTTTGTTCTCATTAACACTACAAAATACTATAAATCCAAACATTTGCCCGTGTTTAAGGAAGAGTTATTACACAGAAAGGAGATAAAATCTTCACTTTTCAGTTATACTTATGGGTATGACACCCCCCAGTTTTCCATCTCAGTTCACTATACATTTTCCATCATATATTTGAGTATTTATTTGATTATCTACCTGGTCTGACCATTTTACTGCCTTTTCTGTTAAATATCTGTATACAACAGGCCGTCCCACTAGGTATGAAAGCATATAGCAGAATGAGGCTCCAAGTCCTGAGCACTGCAAGAGAATGAAAAAAATAAGAAGCTCTTATTAATATTAGCATTATATCCCTGTAGTTGGACTAGCCAGATGCAGCTTGCTTCTATTTTCTAAAAATGCTGTTGATATAAAACCACTACTTTATTCCTGTATGATTAGATCAATCTTGATGTCCAAAATAGACAAGGTTTACTACTTAAGATATAGAAATATTTAACTGCTAAGATCCTAAATAGTGAAAACTTTGCAAATAACAATAGAATGGCATTCAAAAACTCATCATCTTGGTCCAACATTCTGACTCAGTTATCTAGTTCTTTACCACTAAGGCTTGCTCTGACTGCATCTTTTCCACAGGACATTTTTGGAGATTTGTTAATTACATACACTCCATATCTTAAACTAAGTTTCTTATTTAAACGATTTAAAAACTGATGCATCTTGGAGGGCAATAATAAAAATGTAGCACTTGAAGAATGCTCTGAAATTACTATCAGGTTCTGGAGGATGCTAGAAAAATCTATAGTGAAGACAACTCTCTGGCTGATTAGTACCCAGTTGCCTCCATTATTAAGAAAACCTGGAGAAACATTTCAGTAGTTTGGATCATAATCCAATGTTATAGTGGATTTCAGGCACAATGCCATTCTCATAATAGAGCTGGATTGGAACTCATCCACTTCTAAACATGAGTTACACTTAACTATTTCACTTGATCTCTGATCACAGCAGACAAAAAGCTGTTTGGATGCTTAGTTTTATTCCATATGGATAGAAATATATGCCCTCTCAAACTGTTTTCCATACTTACCAGGCAAACAAGAAATAAGGCCAGTGGGAAGGGATAAAGGAACCCTGAGAGGATACTGAGAAATATAGATCCAGGGATAGCAAATGTTTGCAAGCTGGATACATTTTAGTTAAGGGAAAAAACATATAAAATATATATTAAAAAAAAAGTACTCAGCTTGATAAACAACCCCGTTATATATTAAAAATGTGAGGAAAAAGAAACAAACAAACAGAAAAAACCACACAAGTACATACTTGTGCGACTCAAAAGATACTTCAAAATATCTTTGCAGTATAGCACACGAAATCCAAATACTGTGAAGCTTCAAGCAAGAGTGAAATACAAATATGGTGATTCAAAGAGAGAGAGAGAAAGAAAAAAACACAGCAACAAGGGCTATATATTCCAGTGATGGATACAAAAATACATCACCAAATAGAAGCTGTACTACATTTCCCTCTGTGCCACAACTGACACTGGAGACTTACTGTGATGTTACAGAGAATAAATTATTTGGCTTTTATACTGCAAACTAACCGTATACAGATTTCAGTAATTCTGAAAGATCCAGAGATTTCCCTTCAGAATACATAATCATCATGACATGGACAAGTGACATGTCAAGGAAATTACTACTTCCTTATTACTTCCTGATTTTAAAGACTTATTTCAAAAAAATCCCTCTCAAATCAGTTCAAAGTATTTCCAGAAAATCAGTTAAAAACCTCCAAGTATGTAAAGTTACAAATCACTTCTACAAATTGGCACTATATTTATTCAGTTTGTAAACAGATATGGTACAACCACTAAATAAATATCTTGCACAATCCCTATTTACAGTCAAAACATTTTTGTTGGATCATTGACGGTAAGAGACTCCTGCTCATTCTTAGACTTAGCCTATGGTACTAGGCTGCCAAAATATGGCCAAGTAAACCCTTGAGACAGATCAGGACATCACTGTTTCATTGTAGGCTTCTGTGTAATATCTATGTACATTTTTCAGAGAAGCAGAAATCCTGCAACACATAAGAACACGCTGCTAAGCTTAGGAGTTGCTCAGTATAGCTGTGACTACAGCGCAAGTTCAGTTCCTGAAGGGAACCTTTTAATGCAAAGAAATTCAAGAACACTAAGAACACTACTCCCTCTGAACCAAACTAACTGAAAGAGCAGGCAGCCAAATTGTCTTTTTTTACATCAAGTCTGGCATGGCTTTTTTCTAAGTGTCCAGGTTTTCAGATAATTACAACATGCTTATGTACTGATCACAGTCCTCTCGTAACTCCAAGGTATTAAGTATTGTTGCATCAGTTGTTGTAATAGCTTATGACACCATTGATCATGTTCTACTTTTGTTTATATACAAACATGAACATTTGGTTTTCTTCATTTATAATCTATTATTTGTTAACTCCTCTCTAAAAGAATGAACCGAAATTATCAATTATAGCACATTTGGCACCATTTTTTCAGTGCATTACAGAAAGTCTCTTGCATTAAACTGAAGCAAACATTTCATAAATCTCTTCAACTTTTCAACTTATTAACCTTTAGTCAAGTGTTCCAGTGGAGAGTGTGCTTAATGATTAATTAATACATTCAGCACTCAGAGAAGAAAACAAGTTAACACAGAACACATGCAGCCTTTGTCTCCTCTCAAGCAAAAAGTATCTCAAAAATTCAACTCTCTAAAAAGAAATAAAATGTTTGTTATATGAAGAACGCTTAAAATGCTTTTCTTAATGAGTGCCATAAAAATTTCTGTAAACAACTCTCATATTGGGCACTTTTGAATGTCCCAGGAATAGAGAAGCAGTAGTTTCAATATTCTCTTAGAATTAACCTTAACTTCCACCTAGTAATCCAAGTTTTAAAGCTAACAGTTAGTATAAGGCTAAAATAAGACAAAGTCTACTATAAACATTTAAAATACTTTTTCAGGATATGAACAGCCAATATGAAGATGCAAGGAAAATCTTCAATAGTATTTATTACTGCATCCCGATCTAATTCAAATTCCTCTACTATAGTCCAAGTAGTATACTGGGATACAAAATAAATATTTGTAAATTCAGGTTTCAAAATATCAGTATCTTATGAACATAACCAGGCAGTCTTTCCTGTATTTGATCCAGAACTTAAAGAAGCCTTTTATTTTTGTTTAGCTCTTTCAGAGAAATATAACTAGAGCAAAGAAAGATTTTCACATTAGAAAAAGGATACAAAACATACGTGGCAAAATAAGCCACCAACACTTGAACATAAAAGGTGTCCTTATATTTGGATAGGACTTTTCCCAAGGCCTTTGCATCATCCATGTCTCTGGGTATTTTTATACATTCTCTTTCTTCTCTGGAAAGGAAACAAACAAACAAACAAAATCAAGAATGAAAGGCAAGCAAACAGTACAGTAAAATTACCTGCTGAATAGATAGCAAAATACTCAATGACTGAGCTATAATCTCAGCAAATAAACCACATTATTGTTGCTATGATAACATTCTTAGACAAACTCTTTCAATATCTGCAGGTATTTTGATTATAAAATTAATTATTTTACATGTTTGCACAACATCGTTACTTGCTACTCATTAAATGAGTCCTTTATTTCTAGGACTTCTCACCAAAATGAAATTGAGCAACATAATTACTCAAATCTAAGTTTGGCAACTGTGCAACGGTCAATATTTCAGTCAAAAAAGCAATTATGACTGCCTCAATGATAAGGTCATAGCATTTAAAGTTCAGGAACAGAGGCTAAGCTTTGCCTAGTAAATAAAGTTCTGAGAGTGAAATTCCACGTCACACCTCTTCTGATGCAACTCCAGGTTGCACAGCTGAGCCTTCCTTCCACCTTTATATTAGGCCTAGCGATTGCACTGTCATGAACTTAACTTGCCGAGCAAGTTAGCGAGATAGTGAAGGGCAAAAAAACAAGGGTCTGACAAGAAAACTTTCATTTTGTCAAACTACTTTCTTGACACATCAGCCCTAGATGCAACAAATGGGTGAAAAATAAACATGAAGCTTAGGCATAAAGGAAGAAGGATGGCCCCTTTTGTACCAAACTGCAGTTACACCCACGCAAGAGGGGTGCTAAAATAAATCTAGACCTAACCTAGCACTTTTTTGTCTCTCAATTGAAGAAGGCTTAGAACAAATATCACCAGCTACCATTTCTAAAGTGGTAAGTGGTAACTTTTCAGAACATCACCTCTCAGCTGTGCAACAGTTACATTGGTTAAAACAAAGCTTAAGAATTTAAGCAGATTCTAAAAGTTAGTATGCATTCCTATACAAAGTTCTAGGTGCAAACTGGATCCTGGAGGGGGAGGAAAAGAAAAAAAAAAAAAGAAAAAGAGGGAGAGATTTATTCAAGTTATGTCTATAATCTATGTAATTTCTGTCAGCTGAGAATCAACTCATGCCATATAGGTTCCTCTACAATCTGATGTTGAAAGAAAAGCAAATAGGTTAATCTTTCCTAATATACTTACTCACTAAGCTGTGGAAAGTTTTTATATACTAAAAACATAAGGAAAGCAGCTGATAAGAAGATGGACACTAAAATAAGAAGAGACATTCCAGCTGATCCACCTTCTGCATGTGCTTTCCCTGAAATTAAACAAAAACAAAGTTCAGCAAGAACTCGCATGAGAATTCAAAGTTGTGCTTTTATAAGAAATAGGTTTTCCACGTACTCAGTTCTTCCAGCAACGGCTTCAATAACACACACAACATACTGCTCATATTCCCTGAAAGATCTTTCAAACAAATCTGAACTTCTCTGCAGATCTTCAAAACCCACCTGGATGCAACTCTGTGCCACGTGCTCTGGGTGTCCTGGAGCAGGGGCTTGGACTGGATGATCTCTAGAGGGCCCTTCCAACCTCAACTATTCTGTGATTCTGTGAACTTCTTTATATATGTAAACATCTCATTAAAAGTCACCTTTAATCCCGACTTTTTTTTCAATTACATTTGTAAAGGGAGAAGACAGTCTACACATGAAAACTCTATGTGGTTTTTTTTCCCCCCTTTTTGCCCCAAGTCACTTGCCAGTTGTTAATTCAAAACAAAAAAAAATCTGAAGTTTAAGATTTCAGTATGCTGTTTGACGCATGCTTATTAAGAAACTGTTTCTCAAGACTGAACATCAGCACAACTAGGTAGAAGACACTCAGCAGAAGAAAATATATATACACACATCAGCAGCTTGGAATATAAAGACTCCACTTTGTCAGAGCTGAGAATTGCACGCATTTTATACTCATATGTATGGATCTAAACTAAGTCTTCTTGTCTTCTACACCTTGTGTGGAGGCACCTCAGGTAACCACAGCTATATTTTAGGCCTCTTGCCCATTAGAGGTTTCAGGAGTGTTCATCACTCCTGTCACTTCGCTGCTTGGCACAGACACCCCTCGGCCCCGTTCTCGGCACCCCCACGAGGGCGGACACGGACACGGGGCCTCCAGAGCCCGCCCGGGTGGCGGCAGCCCGCCGGGCCGGAGCGCAGGCCCGCCCGCTGGCCCGCGGCGCGAGGCGAGGGCAGGCGGGATGACGAAACACCCGACAGGGCCACGTCCGGGCTGCGGCTACGCCTGCCCTCCCGAGCTACCCGCGCCGGGCGCCTCGCCGCCGCCGCCCGCTCCCGGGCGGGCACCCCCCAGGACGCCCCGGTGGGACGGGAAGCGCATCTCGCGCCGCCCTCGACTCCGGCGCTTCAGCAGCGCCGCCGGGGCAGCGCTGCGGCCCACGCCGCCTCGCGAGAGCGATGCCCGGCGCCGCCACCGCCTTCCGCCCGAGCTCGGCGCCTGCCGCGCCGGTTAGCGGCCGCACGAGGTGACCCGCGCGCCCCCCTCCCGGGCCGGTACCTTCCAGAAGCTGCCGCTGCTGCTGCCTGGTGCCCTCGGCCGCCGCTTGGCAGGACCCGCAGGACCCGCGCTCCGCCGCCCTCCGCTGCGCCATGGCCCGGTGCCGCCGGAGGAGGCCGTGCCCAGGCCTCGCCGGCACCGAGAGGCGCAGAGGAGGCGGCACCAGCCGCTCCTCCGCTACTCACCCCACCGCGGTCGCTACCGCCCCCGTCGGGCCGCGCATGCGCCACAGCGGCATAGCAGGACCGGCACCAGCGTGCTGCGTCTACGCGACGTGATATACGGTAGCACGTGTTCTCCCCTCCGCTTTACGGCCCCCAAAATGGCGGCGGTGAGCGAGCGTAAATACGGTAGAGGGTAGGGTACATACTCTGGGAGTGGGCGCCGCGCGGGCGCCCGCCCAGGGCTGCTCGGGGCCCATGGCCGGGCTGCTGGAGAGCGCGGCGCCGCGGCAGGGGCGGCCAGCCCAGCCCGGCCCAGCCCAGCCTCCCCGCGAGGCTTACACGGTAACCGGGCGCGCGCTAAATATGCCGTGTAAACACGGCTGCGCCCCCGCCGCGGCGCCCGTTGGGGACGTTGGGCCCCGCGGTGCAGTATGGCCCGGTTCCCGAGTGCCTGGGAGTTTGATTTCTTCGTGTCTTCTGTCACTGTGAAGTCTGACACTTGCCTGGAGAACAAGTCCACGTCCCAGGGCTCACAGGCTGTATGACCTTGCAGCAGCTGAGCCCAGCCCTGAGGCCCCGCTGCCCCAGCATGAACCCCTGGAAGTGAGGCACCTCAGTACCTCCCATCCCTCCCTGCTGGCCAGAAGCGTCAGCAACTCTTGCCTTTTCCAGGGAGAAGGCCGTGACACCGGCCACATGCTGCACAAGCTGTCAGACAGCTGCCTAAGAGAGCCCATACGTCACCCTGTCGCCCATCTCCAGCTGAGCCCCTTGCAAAGCCCCACTTGTCCCTCAGGACCTTTGGGCAGAGGGGCCTCCGATGGGAGGCCGGGGCCTGCACTGCCACCTGAGCCTCCTTTGTCCCTGGACTCTGGCTGCAACTAACTCCATGAATAAGCATGACCTTGAGCTTGCTTGCACAGGAAACAGCAGGTAAATCATTCTATAGCTGCAGCATCTTACAGATAACTCTTCTCAAGATCACAGATGTTTGCAGGGCAGTAAAGGAGATTTGGGTTAGCGCACAACACTACTCTTACTGAATTTACTTTCTTGTCCAAAAATACTTATATGGAAAGCAATTTATTTTTAGTTCTAAGTAGTGCAGTACATTATTAAATACACAAGCACAACCCCTGCCAAACTCAGTGGGAAGAAATAATGCAAACTACAGATTTCAGAGTACTATGATCATGTTCCATATAAAGCTTTAATTTACTTGTAAAGTGGTAGATGCCTAGAATCTGATTACTTCAATTTCATTAAATTGTGTAATTCACTCTTGATATTTTTATTTTGTATTTGCAAAATGGTAACGCCCTATGGAATCAGTCATGCCTAGGGACTTGTTACTCCAGGCATTGTTCCCTGGTGACAGAATAAGCACCAAAAGAAAAACTTTTTCTTGACCTGCTCAAAAGAAAAACAATACATTGACAATTACTAGAGTAAGCATAGCTAAGTGGTCAGCTACATGAAGTCACTTCCTTCTGTGGGTAGTTGGATGGAACATTTTATTTTTATCAAATTGAAAGAGCTATCTTCCCACAGCACACAAAACTATTTTCTTCTTTTTTAAATCATACCTAGATTGACTGATGGAGCACGTGTCCCATGGCTGAGTCACTGATATTGTCAATGCTGGTCTAGAGTGAGTCATGAGGAGTGTCAACAAGAAGAGAGATGAGGAAAGACTGAGCAATCCTGCTCATGAGAGAGTCTAGCTGAACAGTATCAAAACCAGGAAAATAGCTAAATCATAGGTATGATTTCGTTGGAAGGAAACGAGTAGACTTAGAACCATTCCCCATACTATCGTCTTGTTTCTGACCACTGTGAAGAAAAATATTCCTATATATTATTTTTATTACCATGTAGATGTGGCAAGTAATTACCATTTGGATCAACAGTTTAAATTTTAGAAATAAAAGCAGATGGGTTTGCTGGAAGCAGAATGGGGAGCTGCTTTGCTGACAGCTCAAAGGGGTGGTAGGCTGCAAAAGAAGCCTTTACAATCTGAAGGGCAGAAAACACCAGAAAGATCACATCGTCACCTGAGATTACTCTGAGGAAAGTGGTGGGGGATCCCGCTCCGATATGAACACCACAGTCCATGTGGCATAGTGCCTGCTGCTGTTCAGGTGCTCCCTGTGAGCCCTCCCAGAGCCTGAGCACAACTCCAAGGGAAATACATCAAGATGGCACAACAGGTCACAGCATTCCTGATGCTTCTGAAAGGGGACGCTGCTTTCTTTGTGGTATTTCCTCCTTGGTCTTAAGTTTGTGGCAGACAGGGTCTGAAGGTTACAAGCAGTCAGCATCTTATCTAACTGGATGGCTGAGTCACATTCTCCTTTGGCATAGCCTAGTGAGGGTGCCAACTTGTCTCCCAGCATGGCTGAATTCAGCTGCTGTGTGACTGAAACAGTAGTAGTTTGGAAGCAAAGAGGTAAAAGGAAGGTCCAAGGAAGGGGGAGAAAAAAAAAAAAAAAAAAAAAAAAACCACACACACACAAAAAAGCATCCTAATGATAAAGTACACTGCCTGAATCAGCTCCAAAGGGAGGGTAACCGCAGGGTAACACAGCCTGTTCTTGGAGCCAGGCATGGAAGGAGGCTGGCAAAGAAGCTGCCCCAGTAAGTCTGATACAGCTACAGAAGTCTGCAGTAAAGCAGTGCAGACATACAATACCCAGAGGCCTGCTGGACTGAGACTACATTTTCAAAAGGCTTGAACAAGTTTATACCAGCAGATCCATTTAGGTCAAAGGAAGAATTTGTATTCTGTGGCAGCTGCTTTTTTATTCTGCGTGTACTAAAAAAGTTTTTATGAAACCTATATCTGGGCATACATCTTAACTAATAGAGATATATCATTTTAAAGACCATTCCACAGCATAATTTATATCACTTGGGAAGGAATTACGGTAAGATAATAAAATCATGTATATGACTATATTGATATAACTAGTAAACTCATCCTAGGTTCATATAGCCTTACTTCCACCCCCACCCCCCCCAAACAACTCAACTTATTTGTTTAAAGACACTATCAGTATGGTATGTGGACATCTTTCCAAGGAAATAACACTGATGTAATTAAAACATCTACATTAATTTAGCAATATGGCTACAACATTTATATATAAGCAAACTTTAACAGAGTTAAATAAGCCTATATTTCTCCCACTTAAGTAGTTTTACTGGGATACAATTAAAAATGCTTGGAGTATCGTGTAAACTAAGCAATATATGTTAAAAAATAAAATTGACATTTATGTGATTATGATCTAATTTCAGACATTTATGTGATTCTGATCTTATTTAAACCAAATAAGCATTTGCCCTTTATAAATAACAGGGTTTCTGTGTTCTGATGACTTCATACCACCTACTTTTAGTAGTTAAAGAGTTTTAGAATCTAAGGAAAAGTTAGGATGAAATGTACTGTGAAAAAAGAATAAAGTGTCATTAAGTGAAACAAACAGAAATAAGCACATATTTGTAGCTGGATAGCTTTGGTTATATGAATAAAGAATTAGAAGTATCTTGGAGCCAGATCAATAGGTGAATGAAAGCTTTTATTCAGAAAAATATCTGTGCTCAAGGGCAAGAACTGAAAAAACGAATTAAAACAGCCAGTGAGGGCAAAACATTTTTCAAAATTAAAATCCTGAGTCTGAGCTCAGGAATCAGACATTCAGATCTGCCTCTCTTCTGGATTTTTTTTTAAGAATTAACAAGCATACCTTCTATTTTACATTTTTATATAGACAGACAAATCCTGATTTTAGTTGCATGTACATATTTACATTACTGCTAAGTTAATAGAAACACAGTAAAATATATAGTTATGAAGTTATGATGCTTTTATCCCAAGAGGTAAAAATAAAGGCCAGATTCCCAGCTCTCATACAACTCTTTAGTTCCTCTTTGATAGTTCTAGATCACCTTACATATCCACCTACATTTTTGCTACTGCACTCTCCAGTAGTGTTTGAGAAACGTAAAGAAGCTTTTCCAGTTAGCCTGCTCATACCTTATATTCAAATACAAGAAGGCAAGAATTAAGGGCTATTTTGTCCTGTTGCAAATTGTAGAGAGAAGCCTACCCTGTAAATAAAACTTATACCATCCCAAGTAGGCCTTGTGGAAAACCCAACAGTTCTTACAAATGCAAGACAACCCTCAAAAGGCCTTACCTCAGAGCCTTTTTTTTTTAAAAAAAAAAACAACAACAACAAAAAAAAAAAAACCACACCACACACTCAGGAAGCACTGCCTCTAGGAAGACAGAAGTTAAAAAACCTTACTATTTTTAACAGGGAGAGGGAGGAACACCCTGCCAATTGCTTCATCCCAACTTTTAGTTCCGCCTTCAACATTTAAGTTTCTGGGAACAGACTCAGGCAGAAAACGTTAAGAGTTCAGCCAATTTCAACTCTTTAAGGTATGTTGCAATGAAAGTAAAAGTTTTTCCAAAGCAAGAAAGTCTTCCTAGAGCCTTATTTTTGCTCAGTGTTCCCTTCCATCTCAAAGCAGGCACCTCTGAAGCACAGCAGAGCCCATGCCTAATAGGCTAAAAAGCAACATGAATTACTGTCCAAATCAGGCAGATAGCTGGGATAGGGCACAGGAAGGGAGTGCATATGCAGAGATGTAAAAAGGAGAGTACTTGCTTCACTGTAATATCTGCTCAAGACTTCAGACATACAGCAATTGCCTGCAGTTGAGGTATGCATAATCTTGTAGCATTTATATCTTTGCCTGTGACAGCTATCACATTTGTAAATTCCAGGGTAGAGACTGTATGTGCCAATATCCTGGGAAACACCCACTCGTCCATCATTCATATTTAACACTAGGTTAGGATTAAATGTGAGGATCAAATTTCTATTATGTCTGTCACTGAATTTATAACCGTTCCAAAATAATGTAGCTGAAAATTTAGGTATTTCCTCCTATGAAAGAGAAGCATATTCCTTGAAGGGTGCCTTCTCACTTCCAGCCATAAAATAGGTGGACATACCTGTCCACAGGCTAAAAGTCCCCAAGTCCACACTATCCCATACTGATAAAAACATTATATTTAATCAAAGATCTGTTTTAATTTCTCTTTAATGCCATTGCATATTTTTCAGACTGTTTTAAGAGTTTCTGTCTTTACAAATGTAGTAATTGGAGATACAGCTAAGTTAAACTAAGGCTTTGTTTAATTACTTTTATATATATATACACACACAGAGTAATTATATGTGGGGTTGGCCTTAAAATTCTTATTCATATACTCTATTACAAGCACATGAATTTAAGTGGGAGGAAAAGTCAGAACTTGCACCTGTTTAGACATGTGGTGTCTGTAGCTTTCTTCATCCAATTTCCCCCATCGCTCCTTTACAGAAACCTTTTGTGATCCATGCCAGTGTGCCCAATATAACTACATTGTGTTGTCCAGGTTTATGGGGCCATAATACAGCCTTATCTGGGAGTGTTGCTTGGGCTTCACAGGAATATAACATACAGAGCTCATCTGGAGAGCCAGTTTCATGCCACATCCCACAACTGAGTACATACTGGAGTGTGTTGCTCTGGCAGTGTCTATCTAATGTGCTGGAATGATTACAGGAATTAATGCCTCAGAGTGCTATCAGGTGTTTTTAAGCTGCCTTTCCTACTAGTGCACATAGGCCCAAATGGAGCCACCCATCTGGAATTCACTAGGACAGAAGCAATCACTTTGCTCTTTTTATTTTTAATCAGACTAGACTCCAAATCATTTCAATTCTGTTTGCATTATATTTTTGCCTTTTCCTTTCTCAGTGTAACTAGGCTAAGCAGATTATGCTGTCACACAGGAAAGTTTTTTTTTCCTGATTTGCCCTGAGCTAAGATCTCACCTTTATCTTCTAAAGCTGCAAAAAAGCTAAAGGGTAAAGTACGTTATCAGAATAACATTTTCCAACTAGTAAGATACAAACCAGAAGGAAAACATTGAAAAACCAAGGAAGGAGAACTTATTGTGATCTTAACAGAAACCAGTTCTGCCTTCTCATTTATTCTATAGCTCTCTTGGAACGTGATCTTTACACAAAGAGCCACCAGGCCTGAACCAGGTTATTAGCAGAAAGGCTCTGTCAACAGTCAGTTTCTTAATGTGACTGAAGTCATGTGGCCCATTATCAGTAATCATCTTCTGTTGTGCTCTGACTACTATTTTAATACTTTTCTGTTGCATGTTAAACATGTTTGGCTTGGAAAAGGATGAGCAAGTCAGCAGTACAGTTAGCAAACAGACACATAATTTTGAACTTTTAAAACAGAACAAAAAAGCATAAATTACTACTTTCTACAAGGAGCATTCTATATGTCTTCTCACTACCCCAGTAACAGAATTACTAAGAAATGGCATTCATACTATAGCAATCACTCCTGACAAGGGAGAAATTAGAAAGAAAGCTTTCCAGAAGTGCTCAGCATCTGACTTCTGACCTCAACTTATCTAAAAACCAGCATCAGAACATCCTGTTGCAGCACAGTATCATAAGACACTCCGTTCCTTGGGTTTTATGTTTCAGGAACACTTTTCTCTTACCTCCATACATCAGTAAACAATGTTATGCCACAGCAAGGAACACAGATAAGGTCCAGTGGCAGAAGCAGCATGCTCTGTGACAGAGGACTTTGCATGCTCTTACCAGACAGGGCTATGAAAGACTGGGGCACTAGGCTACTCGTCCTTGTTCCAGCCCTTAAAATCATCAGCTTGAAGTTTTAATGTTGCTACTGAAACTACTCTGAATCTACCAGCACACCCCCATATTACAGCTCATTGGAAGATCAAAGACAGGCACTGCTCATGCTTATAGATTGTTTTCATTGCTGGAGAGGATCACAAGGAAAGCATCAATCTGAAAAGTGTGTACACACGTGGGAAAGAGGCAAATGTAGTTCATCACAGTCATATAAATATAGAGATTCTTTCTCCTGCTAACTAAGGACACCAGAATTGAAAAATTGTTCAAGTCACCCCTAAACTAGGGGTGGTACCCCTGCCAAGGAAGAGGAAACGGTCTGCTAAAACCATCCCCTGTAGTGAAATACGGCAGAAAAATCATGAAGTCAGGTAGTTTAAAGTTTATTTCTACAGTTCTTTTAGGCTTGCAAGAGAAACTTCAATAAAGATTATAAAAATAGTTTCTCCTCAGTTAAATGCCCATTACTTTTCATAATTAGTAATTATCAAATTTAAACAGCCTGATCAGCAGTTACTCACAGCAGTCATTGAACCACTGGCTGGTGGTCACCTGTCATAAGCTGGCAGAATGGTTGTTCTTTTGCTTTATTTGCAGTTATTTCTTGATGTTCTCAGAGGCTCCAGAAGATCTGGAGAGGTCAGAGTTTCTATCTTGATTGAAGCTTGTTCTGTACCAAAGAGAAGAAACATCAGAAGTGAAAATCAGACAGAAGAGTTGGGAAAAAAAAACAAAAAAGAGAGGAAGGAAGAAAATGATTAGGACAAAAATTCTAACAGAGAAAGAAAGATGGAAAAATGTGCTCTGGTACAGTGCAAGTGTGAAACAGATTGGAAAAGGACAAGAAAAATAGATATTGCTTTTTCCAGAAAACCAAAGCCTCCATTGGAAAAGTTAACATTTAAATATTTCCCAAGCTATTATTTCCGGAAGACCCTTGAAACCATCAGCTCAGTTACGTGTGTTTGGGAAGGAGATTAATAGAATGTGGTTTTTGTTTTGTTTTCCTGTTCCAGTGTCTTTCACTAATCTATGGTCTAATCAAAATAGATGTGAAAGATATGTAAAGTTTTCCTCTTTTTCTTTTTGTGAGATACAATAAATATGCAGCGAGAGCACACAGGACTTCTGATGCAGCCTTTAAGGTCTAAACTTTTCCAGGAACTAACCAACAAGTGGGACAAAAACCAATGCAAAAGGAACAAACCTTTCATCCTCACAATTTACAACCTCACACAAAGATCTTTAAGAAAATATATTCAGGTCATCGGTATTCTGCAATAGAAAATAATCAAACCAGAATTCTGCAATGGAAAATAATTACAATTCAAGGCAACATCAAAGGAGTCAGAATGTGTTTAACTGAAACATTTTAGAAAATCTGCCATTTGGAGGAATTAATTGCTATACATGTATTCCTATGAAAAATTATCTTAATTGGGAGAACTATAATGACTGATAGCACTATAGTGATAACAAGCATCACTGAGTCACTTCTTAATCAGGTTTACAGATTAAATGGGGATGGGCTCATAAGTATAGACTGTTGGTACCTAAGGCAGGAAACCTCCTCATTCTAATCATGAACACTATACACCCTGTCTTAGACAAGTTTCCTGTTGAATAGCTTGGCTGAATGCAGAAAGGTAGATCTACAAGTGTCTGAGAGTCACACACTTTCTACTACACATGGTAGTAGTTCCTTTTTGCCTATGAACAGGCTCTATCAGCCTTTTTGGCCCACTTCCCACAGTTAAACAGACTAAAACCAGCAACTGCAGAAAAGGGATATCAGATGCCTGCAGAAGATTTTCTATTAATTAGTATGTAATAATTTTAGAATAAATAAGCTAGAAAATAAAAGGAAATCACAGAAACATCTATAAACTGTTTTCTAAGAACTAAAAAGAATAATACAACATTATTCTGATATATCATTATGTAGAAACCTTACTACTACTGAACCAGTATTTTTAATGTGGAATTACTTGCTACACCAGTGATGTAATTTCATACAAATATTTTAATGAACAAGCTTTCAACTTGATTCAGTTATAGTATTTTATATTGTTACCCAGCAGAAAGATAAATGAAAATCTACTTCACATTCTCAAATGAGGAACTTTGCTCAGGAAAGGCCAGGAGTACAAGAGAATCCTGGTAAGCCATAATCAATATATTAAGAGAGGCTGAAGTACTTTCAAGAAATCCGGTTTATAAAGAAAAGTACCTAAAGTCTTGATTCACTTAGTTTAGCCACACTGAAATAGAAGGGTATAATTCTTTTCTTTTACAACTTGTAAGTAACTTTCCAATTTATCTTTTGCTCAAACTCTCCCAATCAGCTGTGCTTCCTTGCCTGTATACTCATATATCTTCATCATGCTTTTATGCTTTAAAATAACAATATAATCAATATATTGTCTTAGAAAGAAAAAAGTATATTATACTATGCTAATAACGTCTCTTTTGAATAAATAGTGAACCTAGAATAGATGAATTCATAAAAGGCAATGGTCACCAATAGCAGCTGATCGTGGCTATTAATTTCTCATGCTCAGATGAATGTTACCACAGCCATTTGAGACCACCTAAGTTGCAAAACAGTCATAACTGATTTCTTCACTTTTGAATTTTCAGTTTCATCCCCTTTGCTTCTACCTTATTTCTAATAGCTTCTCTTGATACATCATTTCTCCATCCCATTTTCCTTCCTCCCTTCATCTTTTTGTTGTTTCTATAGTCATCACTTCTTTCTTCTTGAGTATATTCTCATGCTACTGATTATGTCAGGGCTAGTCACCATTTGTATAAAAATCTGTATAGCCAAAATAGCTAGTGACAATGTATATTATGTAATTTTAAGTTTTCTGTTAGATATTTGATCTTATTACACCCTTTTTCTAGAAGGAACCATTTAGTACTCAGTATTTTCTTCTTGGAAGATACTTGGGAGTCCCCAGCTTGCTATCAGACTTAGCTGTGTTAAAAGAAAGAATTACCAAAAAATTTTAAAAAATAAAAAGAAAAAGAAAGAAATTTAGTATTTTTCATTAATTCCTATATGAAAAGATATGTAACATCTTGCTAGATATTTATACATTGGTTGGAGATTACTTCTCCCTTTCTGAGATGGCATGAACTGTTTTAGCTCAAGTATTCACCAGTTACTCTGCCCTGAGAGCTAAGCTTAAGTCTCTATTTTGTCATGCTAATATGACACAAAGGCAGCATCTCATAGGCCTGTGTACATTCAATCTTGATAAAATTTGTGTTCAGGATGCCAAAGCTCACTAATTCCCTGTACTTTTATGGTGGCTGCCATCTGTTAGACTGCTCTACTCCAACTGCTAGTAGATGTGTTTTCTTTGATACTTACTATTTCATCTACCTCTAACAATAAACTACCCATGGCAAACAAACAAACAAACAAACTATATTTGTAATGAATTTCTTGCTACCTTCATAGATCTTTCTTCTGGATCTGGTGCCCACATAAAGTGTCTTCTGTGACAAAATCTCAGACTATACAGTTACTTTCACAATCTTCTGCATTAATATCTTTTGATGTTGTCACTTCTGCATAGAAATGGCAACAGCTTTGATAAGCTTTTACAGCCCCAGCATCTCCGCTAACAAAGGTTAGTACCCTGTTGTGCATCTTATTTTTGCAGCATTTCACATCTGTATGTCTGAAAAAGAATTAC
>PTEX01000064.1:778645-814833 GCA_003342815.1 Eudromia elegans | reverse complement strand
CCGTCGGCGCCCGCGAAGCGGAGCGGCCCGCGGTGCGGCCGCGGCGCGCCAGGCCTCGCTGCCCTGGCCCGCGTCAGACCGCGTGGCCAGCAGTCCCCGCGGCGCCTCCGCTCCACCTTTCCCGCGGCGCCGCTCGTGGGGACCGGGCGCGACCCTTTAGGCCTCCGGCTGCTCCCCGTGGAGAGGGCGGATCGTGAGCTCCGGCAAAAGGTGGGGTCGGGCGGCCTGCTGGCAGCAAGCAATGAACTTGCAAAAGCCGAAGGTGCTGTTTCTCATAAGAAAGAGCAGTTAAGTTGCTTTCCTGCAAGCCGATTAATAAGTGAGGAGAAAATATGTTTGGTGCATTTGAAATCTCTAGCTGTAAAACTCTTCAGTGACTCAATCAGGTTTGTGGCAAAAATTTGCTTTCTTTTCTACATACCTAATATACAGAGCATTTCAATATTTCTTATGTAAGTCAAAAGGAGTGTGATGGCCTGTGAAGACAAATCACATGCGTGTAAGAACTTAAAACTGTTTCCAGAATGCAATTTTGTGTGTGTGTTTGTGCATTGCGTGCATCTGCACACAGTAACTTCCTTCAAATCTATTCTAGCTGTTTTCTGCAGGTCTTGAGTTGCTGAGTGCTCAGGAAGTTGCACTCTGCCATTGGGTTCTTCAGCAAAGGATCATGCTCACTTTCAACTGTTTTTTTTTTTTTTTTTTCTTCTCATGCTTTTGGATCAAAACATGTCAGTCTCTTTCCTGCTTTCCTGTGTACTACAGAAGCATTAAAGTGATATATAAGTCTAAGTATCTGTACATCCTTAACACTACCTGTTAGTGAATCAGTGTGTAAAAAATCTTCGTAAAAATGTGTTGTCACTGAATTTTTATGGGGCTTTTGTGATTAAAAAAACTTTTAAACCCTAAGTCAGCAAGCACTTGCATACATGTGTGTTTGCATTCACGTGTGGTCTTGGTTTTAGATAGTCTTAGTCAGGTCAGTTGTACATTTGTTTTGCAGGATGCTGGTTTAAATTTGTTAGCTATTAGAGCAATTATATTTTCAGTTAATATTTTGTTTCTAATACTTGATCTTATATAGCCGTGAACAGCCTTCTTGGAAGTGAGCAGGAACGCACGAGCATTTTTGTAATATAAGTCTAATGGTTGTTCCTGAATGACCTTTTACTTTAATTTGGCTGAAGTGCCTCTGATGGGCTGGTGAGACTAGTTTTCATGAGGGTGATTGTTTTAGCTCATCAGAAAAGAGAATGTGTTTCAGTCAGTAACTGGTGTTCCTAAGTAGTGGAAGAGCTAGGCGTCGCGTTCTGTTTTCATCATATCCTGTCAACCAGCAAAGTTGCCGAAGAATGGAGAAAGGGCCTGGGGAGTATATATTTTGTTCTATCCAGACCCTCTTAATCCTTCTTTGACCTTGAAGTCATTAATTGTTCAGTGGTTTTTTTTCTTTTTTTTCCCCCCACTAGATTTTATCAAGTTCTACTGGCAGAGTGTAAAGATGCTGTGAGAACTTTCGGAGTTGAGAGGTGCTAAAAAAAAAAAAAAAAAAGCAGATGTCAGGGTTCTTAATTTCTTTGGGTTTACTTTCCTTGCTAAAAAAATAAGTTACAGGGAATGATACTGTTAGCCTTTGTGTCCAGAGCTTCTTGCCAGCTGATGGTGTGTCCTTAGGAGTTGGGTTTTTGCCCCTCTCTATGGCTGTCTTCCAGAGGAAAGCTATGTTTTACAGGGGCTTTGAACCAGAGTCTTCAAGTAAGTGACTGGAAAGTAGCAATAAGTCTTGCCTTTTGAAACAGTCTTTCTACAGTGCACAGAAAGTGTTTCCCAGAAATGGTGATGAGAATAGATATATTTAACTATGCAGCTGTGGAACGACACTCTGAAAATAATACACAGTGTTGTTTCAGCTTTCAATATCAACATATTTATAAAGGTGTTGTTGGTAGACAAGACTGTTCTTGCCTTGCAGGTTTTTACATGTAACTCCAGAGAATTATTGATAATGTATTTTAATTGTTTTATATATATGTGTGCGTGTGTTTGTATGTATTTGTGTATGTATACACCCATACAAACACACAGAAGCTTAGCTATTGTGTAGATTTTGTGATTACTCTCTAGGCACACGGGCTACTAAGGCATTCTTTCAGGGTATTTACCTGAATTTTGTCTTTTTATTTTAAAGAAAAAAAAGAACTTCTTTGGCAACTTCTTTGGTAAGTCAAAGTTTAGCAGCTTGTTTAGGAAGCTGTTATCCTCTTGCTCTACTGAAAAAGTGCTTTCCAGAAGTTATATTTTGCCTTTTTCATTTGTAAAGTATGAGCAGCAGAGGAAAGAAAAATGCTTCATCTTGTTTACTGGTCACCCTAGTGTGTGTTCAGTCTAGCAGAATGCAGTAGGATCTAGTTTAGTGTCTTTCATTTCTTATTTTTGAGATATGAATGTCAGAATGGTAGAGTGAGTGGACTCTAGTTGTTAGGACCTTTGGAGTGAGAGGTTATGAAAGGAGGGAAAAAGGAAACTCCTGTCATTCAGGAACTTCCAAATATTGACCAAATACTATGTTTTGGACCTTTTTAGTTGGATATTTTTGCTGTTACCTGCATTTATTTTAAATGGGAGATTTAACATGTTCTTCAGGAACGACTATAGCTATATACTGCAGTATATATAAAACCAAGAATAGAGCATGAATGTCTAGGCTCTGTCTGATTTTAAGATGATGCTTTTTTTTTTCTTTATGAAGTTAGTATGACATTTGAGTAAAAATAGTTGGCTGTTTTCACTTCCCTTATTTTCACTTCCTTTATTTTCCTTTTATATGTTTTGGTATATGTTAGATGAGATGCAGTGGGGAAAGGTTTGAAAATTGTGTTTCAAGGCTGGTCCAACCCTGGAAATCCCCTTGGGGGCGGTAAGGAATGAAAAGAGCTTTGTTTTCATTAGGAAGCAGTTACATTCTTGATTCATGTTATCCAGCACAAGGTAAAATCCTATCAGAGACTGAGCAACTTGTCACTTTCTCATGACTTAGCAAATAGTTACTGCCTCTGCTAGCTGGCTTTTGCTAAGAGCACATTCCTTTTCCTCTGCGAATAGATGAACTAATAGGTTGCAGAACTTGCAGACAGTATTTTGATGGGATGAACATCAGATATTTGCAAGATCTGATAGACAACTATGTAGTTTTGTAGGCCTTAAGCTTGATTTTACATATAAAATTTATCTGCATAAGAGGTGGTAGAACTGGCTTGCAAAAACCTGAGGTCAGAATGACTTCCACACCTGCTGAGTTCCTAAAACAGAACTGAAATGCTGATTCAGCATGGCCTTCCAGTTCCTGACCTTACATTCCTATAAGAAAACTCTATTGAGGTATGTAGTAGTTTGAATTTTTTATATAAATAATCTAGGGTTCAAGTATTTAGTAAATACCTCAGTACTTCTCCGAGTTGCTTTTTTGGAAATGTGTGGGAAGATAATGATAGGAGTGTTTATTATAGTACGCTAGATCCTTAACATGTAAGAACAATACATGAAGGTCTTTCCACCTGAGATGAAACTGCTTGTTTTTATCCTTTATCAGCATAAAGACTTTGTGTAAAATATTAGTTCTGGTGTGAAAGACGAATGTACTTGACTTCAGAGGATATTGTTAGTGGGAAAGGTGCTTTTTTGAGTGTCATGATTAGTCATTGGCAGTTATGTATGCCATACTTTGATCTTTTTAATATTTCCTTCAAACTTGAGTGTGTAACTGGTATGACAATTGTGTTGTAATGAAATTGTGTTTTAGCATATAGCTGAGAAACCAGCTCTGCTAGGAAAAAGTGCAAGGAAATATGCTCAAAGATTGTGTGTTCTAGAAAACTGATTGATATTAGCAGTCAGTGGTGCAACGTTTGTGGTCTGATAGAATACATTCCTCTGCTAGTAAGGCTGCATAGCAAAGATTGCTCCTGGGAAAAGTCCCTGGATTCTTTGGCTCTTAGACAACAGAAAGTCATACCAGTGACACAGCATGTTGGAACATTCGTAAGGGAGAAAGGCTTTAGATTTTTTTGTTAAATGTTGAGTTATGTGTCAGGAAATAGACTCTGGAAAAATGGAGTTCTGCCACAGTCAATTATTGTTGTAGTTCTCTTTTTGTATATTTATGTATATATTCTAAAGGGTACCTTTGTACAAGAAAAATAAGATACAAAGTTTTCCTGATGCCAAAACTTTAAAATCATAGAAATTGTTTCTATTCTGTTTACTTTATACTATGTAAAAGAAGCTGTTGTGTGGTCTTGGCTTTAATTCTTGCCTGCTGGAGCCATGTACCCTCTATAGAGCAATGGTACTTGCCAGTAGTTTTCACTTAGGTAGCATCAGCATGTGTGACCCTTCTGAAGACTGGGGCACCTGGATGACAGCAGAAGTCTATATACTGTCATTAATCACTTAATCTTCACTTGTAGCTCACCTTGTTTTAAATAATGTATCCTAGTTGATCATGTGCTCTTAAAACAAAAGCCAATTTTCATATAGAATAAGTTCTTAAAATAGAACTTTCTTTTTAGCGATGGTGTCAGTGAATAGGTTCATGGTGTCCTGAGAGGCCAACATCTTTGGAAGGTGACAGTTCTACAGATGAGAATGGCTAAAATTGATATGTATTTGGTAGTTATAGACTTTGCACATATGTAGTGAGGCTCATATTAGAGTTAAGTTGTCCGAATACCAAGAAAACCTTGGCTTATCTGCTAATTTTCAGTATGATTTTTTTTCAAAGAGAGGGAGCAAGTAACCAGTTTTTGTAAGATCTGGGGCTTAATTCGGCCTTACAGTACATGTGTACCTTCCTAAATTGTAGTAGTAGTCCTTACTCCTGCCCAAATTTCAGATTTTTGGAAATATAGATTCCATGAAGTGATAGGGAAAATGTTTTTGAGAAAAGTTTGGGAATCCTTTATATTTCACAAAGAATGCGTACGAGTCATATGTAGCTATCTGGATATAGTTATGAACTGAATGGATTGAGAGGTGTCATTTGAAAAGTACAAGCTGTCTTACACATCATCGTGGATTAAAATTACATCTAGCCTGAATCTTGACTCTAAACCACTTTAAAGCTGATAGGATGGTTCACCTTTCTCATCCGTTTGGTGGCTGATGTTCAAGATATTAATACGGCTGCTACTTCTAAGATTTTAGAAAAGCAGGATGATAATATAGATGATGTGGTGCTATCCTTTTAAATTCATTATAGCTCAAAATCCAGCAGAACTCCACGTACTAATATAATCAATGTTTTATGGAGCTTCTACGACTTGCTACAATTGTAGTCACAGTCCTGTTTTTAATGAAGGAAAGATTATTCTTTGATATTGATAGTATTAAACATCAGTGTATGGCAGTTTCTTTTCACATTGCTCTCTATTTTTTTGTGTTTCTTTTTTGGTGTATTTGACTTATTCCTGTATTCCCTTTAGTTTTTTTGGTAGTGCCTAAGCAATTTCCATGAGCTTCATTGGAACAGCTCTGTTACAGCAGCATTAATTTTAGGGGTAATCGTGCATCATCACACAGAAAAAGAACTGGACAGACTGGACAGCTGGGCGGCGAGTAACCTCATGAAGTTCAACAAGGGCAAGTGTAGGGTCCTGCACCTGGGGAGGAATAACCCTAGACATGCCTACAGGCTGGGGACCGACCTCCTGGAGAGCAGCCCCGCAGAGAGGGACCTGGGCGTCATGGTGGACGACAAGTTGACCATGAGGCAGCAGTGTGCCCTCGTGGCCAAGAAGGCCAATGGGATCTTGGGGTGCATTAAGCAGAGCGTCTCCAGCAGGTCGAGGGAGGTGATTCTGCCTCTCTACTCAGCCCTGGTGAGGCCGCACCTCGAGTACTGTGTGCAGTTCTGGGCTCCCCAGTGCAGGAGGGATGTGGAACTGCTAGAGAGAGTCCAGCGCAGGGCCACAAAGATGATTAGGGGCCTGGAACATCTGTCCTATGAGGAAAGGCTGAGAGAGCTGGGCCTCTTCAGCCTGGAGAAGAGAAGACTGAGAGGGGATCTGATCAATGTATATAAATATCTCAAGGAAGGGAGTGAGGAGGAGGGGGCTGGCCTCTTCTCAGTGGTGGCTAGTGATAGAACTAGGGGAAATGGCCAAAAATTGAGGCACCAAAAGCTCCACAGGAACTTGAGGAAGAATTTCTTAACGGTGAGGGTGACAGAGCACTGGAACAGGCTGCCCAGAGAGGTGGTGGAGTCTCCTTCTCTGGAGATCTTCAAAACCCACCTGGACATCACCCTGTGCCACATGCTCTAGGGGACCCTGCGTGTGCAGGGGGGTTGGACTAGATGACCTCTACAGGTCCCTTCCAACCCTAGCCATTCTATGATTCTATGATTCTGTGAAAAAGAATCCTTCATTTTCAAAGTTATAGAATTAAATAACATTATAATCTTCAATTCCAAACATGAAGTGCACTGAAAATAGTTTTCAATATTGAAGTGGTTGGACAGTTTATCATGTTAATGTGGAAAGACATAATTTCATGGTTTTAAGTTCTTTTTATGTAGACTGTAATATGACCTTGCTCATAGGGGAGTTAAAGGTTATTGAAGCTGAAATCTTGCTTCAGCAAGTTGATAATAACACTTTTAAGCTCAGGAGCACTTTCATTGATATTCATGTTAGGCACATAATGGAGTACCATGCTAAATTTGGGTCTAATTTGGTATGTGCTGTAAGATAAATATGCTACCCAAGTAGAGAAGGAACTGAACAGTAATACCAATTGTGATTTGTATAATTTTATTCAAAGCTTATTTATTTTACCATTTCCTTGACAGTTCAAAACCTTTCATTTGGGCATCTGTCTGCTCAGAGCGTTGAGGTTATCAGTGAGATGTAGGTCAGAAAGGTGTGTGCTCGTATTGCAGTATCAGTTACCACCAGTTCAAGGCCTACTCTACAAATAAACATTTCAGTTGCAGCAGGTGCTAGTGTTGCTTTTGTAGTTTTTTTGTAGTCCGTGGATTTTCAGTGTGAATGATGAATGTGCAAAACACCATCTTAGCATCTTTGGGGGATGCTTAAAAGTAAAGTTCATTCATTTAAGATTAGTTTTGAATGAGAAGAGGTTGATTAGGAGACAAGCTATATTAAACAGATTTCATTACAAATATACAGAGAATTACAACTCCTGTGGGGTCCCTTTTACGTACAGCTATGTCACAATGTTTAGGAAGTCCTTGGTGGAAGCCGAGATTGGAGAGAAACACATGGTAGTGCAGGAGCTCACTGGCCCTCCCCATGCTTAGCAGGGATGCCGACATGGTCTGATAAAGACAAGAGTTCTTAGTCTTCCTTAGAGAAGGGAATGATAGCTTCTGGTGCTGTTTCTCCTGATATTAATTTGCCTTGCTATGCAATAACCAAGACGTTACTTTATTTTTGGTTAGATATTCTTATTTTAGTGGTTTTCAAAATACTAATTTATTTCCTTCATTTAGGAAGCAATAAACTCAATAAATAGGCAAGATATATCTTCCTAGGAAGCTTACACCTGTGAAAGCTTACACCTTTGATTCATGTGTTGCAAAGATGACATGAAACCATATTGATAAGTTAGTGAAGGCAGAAATGTATCTTGTCAGTTTGAATCCTGGAGTAACCTTGGGAGTAATTTAAGTTATAAGGATTCCCTGTTGATTGTCTGGTCCAATGCCCTGAAGCACAGTTTTGAAGCTGAATAAGGAACCTTATCCATTCGAGTTTTGGATATCTCAGAGGAGGAATTTATCTCAAAAGTCTTTCTGAGTAGCCAGCTCCAGTACTTGACCAGTGTTATTGAAAAGATAAGTTATGCTTAGGTTAATATATGATGAATTCACGTAATGTTTAAGGTCACAGTGTAAAATTGCAATGCTTGGAGTTTTGTAACAGTTTAGATCTTTTTCTTTCAATAATTTGTTCCAAACGAAGAACTTTAGTGACTGTAAAAGACTGGATACTGAAGCCTGTTCTGTGAATTCTTTACCTCTAAATCTTAAGCAGTAGGGCTTCATCACAACCACCATGCTATCTTTGCTATCCAATGAACGCAAGATTTTGACATGTTTTCTTTTTTTGGAGAGAAGTGTAACGTCATTTGAATTGCTGGAATTACATTGGTTGTGCTACGTCATTATGCAAATACAGCAAAACTTACAGGAGGGTTCTAAAACTTGAATTTGACAGACTGACTAAAATATGGTTTTTTTTTTTTTCTACAGGCTCATAAGTCAGTGAACTTTGTTTCAACTCTGCTTCAGATCACTATGTCCGAGCAACTGGATTTACCAGTGAGACAGGCAGGCAAGTGTTCAAATCTTTTTTTACTATATACACTTAAATTATGCATGCACTCGAGAACATACGCCAACACAACTTAAAGAATACTTATGGTAGTAATCCCTAACACTTAAAAGATAGATACTGTCAGAATTACAATCTTTGTCACAAACTACATCCAGCACAATGCACTGAATGAGGGTAGTGTAAAGAAAAGTGTAGCTATCTTGTCAGTGGTGGCTCCTCTTTATCTTTAATGAGTGAGGTCTTTGGGAAAACAGATTAGTTTATCATGACCTTATGCTTGACCTTGGGAGGTAATTTAACCTTATACTAGCAATTTCACTGCTTTCAAATGCTAGAGGTAGTTCTGCAGTAGTTTTCAAATAGTAGGTTCTCTCTTGTGGAACCCTGCTCATTTGCACTTGAGTCATCAGCAAAGCTGAGTGCTGAAAGCTGGCAATTCCTACCAGTTACCTTAAAGCTTCTAGGATCACTTGATAGAGATTTCTAATATAATGCTTTGGTTCCTGACAGTTCAGGTAGTGAAGTCTTGGTCACCTACTTGGATCTTCCAGCTAATAAACTGTTCTAGTTTGTAACATGAGCCTAGCTTGCATTTTAATCTTACTGTTTTCAGATAGCTTTTAGAAGTGTCAAGAATCCACTACATATTTTAAAAAAGGAGATTTAAAAAAAAAACCTGAAAATTTACTCTCACTGTAAGCCAATTAAAAGATGAAACAGTCTATAGAGAGTGGAGCTAATTGATATAATTCATAGTTTACAAACAGTGCATGTTTTGCAAAGCATCTAGTGGCTTGATAAGTTCCACTTAGGACAAACTTTTAGTCTGCTTTGGTTAAATGTTGTCATGACTTGTATCTGCTGAGGGTATTTTATTTTTTGCAGGGTAGTGAATAATTGTGACTATGCTTTAGCCTGAAATTTTGAATGACTCACATTCAAGAAAAAAAAAAGGATGTTTTCTATTTGAGGGTTCTGATTCGTTTGATCTTTTTACTTTTAGTTTTTAGTTAAAACTAATTAACCTCTAATCTGTATTTCTGGGACTTGGATCATCATATACATTCTTCTGTAGCTCAGATCATTTTGAGGAAGGAGGGTGGTTTCCAGTTGCAGAAAACGGGAAAAGAGCAAAGGAAACGTTCTTGATGAGAATTTCAATTTGTAAGCAGCTATACACAGACACTTGATTAAGCGTATTAACTGCTGAAAAGTTTGGTTTCTGCGTGATTTCCACGTGAACAGAACTGTAGGGAAAGGTGCCTGAGTCTTTGTGGTAGTGGAATAACTGCATGCCAAATTTGGGAAGAGAATTCAGTTTATGGATTGGTACAAAGACTAATAGAATTTTTGCTATAAATTTATTTGTAGTTCGAGTTTTTCCTTTTGCATTTTGTAAATCCCTTTTCAGTGCTGTAATCTGTATTCTGCCACATAAGCATTTTGGACTTGGTTGACAAATGGCAAAAGCAGGCGTTTCTGCCAGCAAGCTGATTGCTGCAAAGAACTGTGGCCTATAATCTTTGTGTAAAGCAGCTCTGTTTCTCTGATGTTCCCTTCTATATCCCAAATGTAATCGCTTTTTTTTTGCTTTCACAATAAATGGAGTATTTTATAAAGTTGCTAGTTTTGTTTTAATGACAGTAATTATGAATAGTTCTTCACATGTGAGTTGCTAAAAGTTCCACAAGCTTTTATCTATTAAATAGATGAAAGCAAAATGTTTAGTATTTTCATACTAAAACACATTCTTTACAGAAGTGATAATGTGTCATAATAAATGGCAAAAAAGTAGAATAAATTGCTAGGTTAATTTGATTTTTTAATATGTTTTGATTCTACTTGTTAGAATTGACCAGTGCAGTTTCTTGTTTCAATATGTTTGTTTTTAAAATAGATTCATCTACAGAATGAGTGATTGTTTAGTAATTTGAATGGCTATTGATTGATTGAAGCTTTTGTCTGATAGGAGTTATCTATCTGAAAAATATGATAACCCAGTACTGGCCTGACCGGGAAGCTGCACCAGGAGAGATTCCACCTTACTCTATCCCAGAGGAAGACAGACACTGTATTCGGGAAAATATCGTAGAAGCCATTATTCACTCTCCTGAGTTGATTAGGTACACGCTTTTAACCTGTTTTCAAATTTGTCACGATTCCTGACCTTTTCCATAACTAAAATCACCTACATTTGAAGTGTTATTGTCATGCGCTGTTGGGTAACAGTATATATTGAAAGCATGGAAATGTAGACAGAAAAAACAGTTCTCAGTTTGTACAGTGTATAAAAATCTAATACAAAATACTTTAAAAGAAAGGTGGACTCCTTGTAGCTCCATTTTAATGAAGTTCATGAAATGGAGAATAATATACAAAGTATTATAATGCAGAATGGAGAATAATGCACAAAGCAGAAGCTAAAGAGTGGGGGTTCACTTGAAATAAGTCTAAATTCAGGCAAAATTAGCTTTTTTATCATCACAAAAAGCTTGTTAAAATAACAGGAGTTAATTTAACCACTATTTGTTGGATTTCCAGAGTACAGCTTACTACTTGCATTCACCATATTATCAAGCATGATTACCCTAGTCGTTGGACTGCAGTTGTGGAGAAAATTGGTTTTTATCTTCAGTCTGACAACAGTGCTTGTTGGCTTGGAATTCTTCTCTGTCTTTATCAACTCGTGAAAAACTATGAGTAAGTCCTTTTACGAGTTAAAGTAGAACGAGTACATTCTTGTGTATTCTTGTATTCTGTATGTACATTCTAGTAGTAGAAAATTGTATGTTGGAGTTTGCAAAGGTGGTAGAAGTTAATGTTGACTACTCGCTATGCAGGCAGATGTTGTATACATTGTCTCTGAGAAAGTTTAGAAAAAGGCTTTCAGCAAAGGTTTTAGAAAAGAAATGTGCCTTTAAAGTCCTAATTTGGTAGTTATTTTGTATGGATTGAAGTGGTATATAAGTACATAATAATAAGAGTCTGCTCAAAATCACAGTGTTTATCAAAAAAAGTTATATTCAAGCTAAATTTAGACTCTTAAAAAAACAATTCATACTCCAGTATGGAGTATGGGAGTTGTGCTAGGGGGGCTGGAAGGAGTCTACAACTTAAAAAACTTTGGAAACACTTTCATATGCAACAATGTTTCAGCTGTTTTATTTAAAATATTTTATTGAAAACTTCCATTGCTCACTTAATTTCACGAGTATGAATTAGTATAAGAAAAATGAAAACTGATTCCTCAAAAAAAAAAATCTTATTTATAGGAGTGATGTAAAGACCATAGCAACACACTTCATTTTTTTTTCTGTTGTTGAAAACAACAAATTCTGGACAAGTTAAGGACTTTCCTCTTGTAAGTTAGGATCTGAGGAGAGGATTTCAAAATGTGATTTCATTTCCTTTCAGAAACTTTGCAGTATTCTGAGAAAAGGAGCCCTGCTTTCAGCACAGGCAAACTAGGGAATTGTCACTAGTGCAGAAGGCTCGAGGGGCCCTGTTTCAGAGGGTGTTTTTAAATAAAAGGCTATTTTGTATCTCTGAGATCCTCAAAGCTTAACCTTCATTCTCTGTCAAATGGTTAGATTTGAGCAAATGAAACAGCAGGATAGGGGAGGAAGCTCTCAGCTTCCTTTATTCTGAAATATTTTGGTGAATTGCGTTCTGATAAACGCCTCTTTGGAATTTTACCAATTAGCCCAATATCTACCACTTCTGGCTACAAATATAGTGCTTTTATTTGCAGTTTTTATAGTGCTTTGATTGCATTTTACCATAGTAATGGTGCAGCAGAACATGAGGTACAGCATTCAAAGTTAGTCAGCAGGAGGGCATTACCGGCAGAAGACCAATGCAGATCTATAGCACAGTAATGGGAGCTGAGCACTTTTCTAACTTGCTTTTTGATGCTAATGTTGCCTGGCTACAGCTCAGTGTCTGAGTTCTATGACAAGATGTTAGTAGGGATTTTGAATATTATGTTCTTTTGAACTGTAGGACTAATTCTATAGTTTTGTCTAAAGGTACAAGAAGCCAGAGGAGCGGAGTCCTTTGATAGCTGCAATGCAACATTTTCTACCAGTGCTGAAGGACAGTTTCATTCAGCTCTTGAGTGATCCATCTGATCAATCTGTCCTCATCCAGAAACAGATCTTTAAAATATTTTATGCACTTGTCCAGGTAAAAATAAATCCTGTGTATTCTTAATTAGTAATTGAATTTGAAGCACTACTATTATTCCTTAAACTAGTAAATAGTAGAAATATTAAGTGTTATTAAGTTACATCTGAGTCATTTTCCACTACTACTCAACTGTAGTATGAATAGCAGAGTTTATGTGATCAGCTGTGCTGTGAAATCAATAGTATACTTTTCCCTAGTCAAGCATTAGACAAGTTATGCATGCTACCCGCTAAGTCTGAGTATTTGCTAGAAAACAAAATCAGTTTTCTAATGCCATATTGTAGAGGCCAGCCTCCATAGAAATATGCAAATAAATATGGTAGTTTGGAAGGAAACAGTTAATGTGTTGGTGATTCAAAAATTAGAGTAACATCCATTTTAAGCACTCTTAACATTGCAGAATCAGAGAGTTGGAGTAAAGCTCTGTAGCACTACTGAGAATAGGTTGTGTATGTTCTTCTGACTGTTTTTTGGATCCTTTGCTAGCCTTTCGTGTTAGCTAATTATACAGAAATATTTGAAAGAGCTAATATGAAAATGGAAATACATGTTTTCAAATTGCTTTCGACTAAATTTAATTTACCTTTTTTCCCCTCCCCTTCTGTTTTTAAAAATAAGTATACATTACCTCTGGAATTGATAAATCAGCAAAACCTGACTGAATGGATAGAAATCCTGAAGACTGTTGTGGATAGGGATGTACCAGCTGTAAGTGACTTTTGGATATTTATCTCTTTATGTCTAAATATTTTTAATTTCGTAAGAATTTTGAAAGTTTAACTTTTTTCCTGAATTCTGTTTTTTCTATAGATACAAAGGAAAAAAAAATTTTAATATGGTGATTTAAATGGGCAATTTTTAAAAACATGTAACTTGGATAGTAGTTCTATTTTCAATTTGTATTATGGTTTATTTTGGATTCCAGATGAAAGAATTGAGCATTTACACTGCATTTTTCATGAGATTTGTAGTTTTGCTGTATTTTATACTTCGGGTAAACTAGGAATATGGTATGCAACTGGCATTGTAAAAGAAAAGCCAAATATGCTATCTAGTTGTGCAAAAATATAAAATTTGAACTCTTCATTAATAGTAGGTAAATAAATGTTTTTTTCCTAAAGGAAACCCTTCAAGTAGATGAAGATGATAGACCTGAATTACCATGGTGGAAATGCAAGAAGTGGGCTTTGCATATCTTGGCTAGACTTTTTGAGAGGTAATTTCTCTTCCATTACTTAAAGTTGGTAACGTATTGATGCCCACTTGAATTTGTCTACTTGCTTTCCAATTCTAGATATGGAAGTCCTGGTAATGTTTCCAAGGAGTACAATGAATTTGCTGAAGTGTTCCTGAAGGCATTTGCAGTTGGTGTTCAGCAAGTAAGAAACTCTGAATATGTGTGATATTGTTATAAATATAGAGTTAGTAATGATTTATTCTTTCCCTATTTTCTGAAAAAAAAATCTTGCTCTTCAGTTTTTTTTGTTAGTGGAATATTGCTGGAAGCATTGATGTTTGTGGGAGGGTGGATTGAAGAGGTTAGATGAACTTTTTATGTGAATCCTGGGGCAATCCACTGAAAATAGACTGTGCAGCGTGGATAATTTGTAAATAGTGTATGCAGACTTACAAATGAATTTTTAGGCAAGAGATATCTTTTTTTATTATTCCACCTCTGGAAAAGATAGATATAATATTTACAGTGTAGTTGACCCTCTTAACTAAAAGTGTTACAGGGTAGCTCAGATGATGCAGGGGTTATTTATGACTGTAAGTCAGTGGTTGTAGGTCCTAAGCTTCCTAGCCTTTTATGAAGGCCTCATCCAAGAGGGAGGGACCAGGATACAAGCAGATAAGTTAGGTCACTTATCAGTCTTATCTCTGTCTAGAGGCACTGCATAGCAGCTGAGTTATACACAAGGTATCTCCTGGAACAGGGCAGTTTATAACCTGGACTATTAATGTAATGCCAAATTACCCTTGCTTTATCTATACTTTGGTAATTTCAGGATAGTCAGCCCTAGCTCATGTCAGCAACCTTCAGGAAAGGGACAGAAATGGATTGGTGGTGCATTAATTATCACCTTACCTTTCTATAGAGAGCATGTGTTGTGAGTCAGTAAATGAATATTTTGAACCAACAAGAAAATTCCTATGAAAATCTGGGAAATCTTAGATCTGATTTGCTGTTCCTGCCTGTACTGCTGACTCCTCTTCTCTTGAAACAAGTTTATTCATAATTCTTTAGTTTTGTAAAATTTTTATACTTGTATTGACTCTCAAATTTGCTTATTAGGAGATGATTAGGCTGTGAATGTAAACAGACAGATCATTATGAAAACAGCTGAATTTTTAAGGAAAAGTCCTTATTTTAATAATGAGAAAAAGTTCTCAGTTCAGTTTCTTAAAATTATTTTTCATTCCTAAAGAAATTGTAATAATTGACAGGACTTAACAAGATTAAAGGAGGAAAAATAGGGAAAACTCTGCATTCAGAATGTAATCCACATTATTGAAAGGAACACAATTTTTAACACAGTATTAGGAAACATATCTCAACATTTTACTCAGACAAGTGGGATCTTTGTCCTCCTGAGACGTCAGTAGTGTTGGTTATATTGTTCTTTTCAGATAATACCAACTTCTGAGAGAGATTTTTCCACACTGTCTTTTGAGAAGATAAACAGCCCAGCATTTTTTTCCCCCTGAGATTTTCTGTGAAGTCAAATTTGTCCTTTGTTGTAGTGTCTAGGAAACACTGGGAATTCAAGTCTTTAAAGAAAACTTCTGCAATGTGGTGTATTAAAGTCCTTACAGCTTCCTCCTATATGATAGTCTAAACTGTAAAGAGCAAATGTTGCTGTCTTGGATTGCATCACAAGGAAACCTCCTTGCATATTGATGCCAAGCTTTTCCAATGAGATGGAATTTAAATGCTAATGATGTTTCTTTGAATTTTATATCTTTATCTGTGGAGAAATAAGATCTTTCATGATTTTAATTCCCTGTAATTAGCTTTATATTCTGCCTCAGCAGAAAAACTTGTGCTAGAAAGCAAAGAGGACAGTAACTGGTTTGACCTTGTTCATATATTACCTGGTGTCACCTCTGTAATGCTGCACATAGACATGAACTGCTAGAGAGCCTGAGCCTAGAATATTTTACCAATCTGGTATTTAGGTATGTATACCTGCCTTCAAAGAGTTACAAGACAAAATAATAAATGTAATAGAGAAAGGCACCTTAAGCAATGGTAGGGATAAGTTAGCATTAGAGTTTTCTCTAATTAAAGGATTGTATTCTTGCTGGATGCTTATCTAGCAGGCAGACACAACTGCTTATAGGAGCTGAGAATTGCCTTATAAAATGACCAGGGACATTTAGATGATTAAATCAGGTTAAATCAGTGTCCATTTAGTCTAATATGTAAACATCTTTTTAGTTGAATTTTGCAGGGCTATCATGTCGAATTATGAGACAGAGTGGGATTTTTCATGGTAAAAGGACCTATGTTCTGTTATAAGCTACTGATTAAATCTGTTTATTCTAGGTGTTGCTGAAGGTGTTGTATCAGTACAAGGAGAAGCAGTACATGGCTCCTAGAGTTCTTCAGCAAACACTGAATTACATCAATCAAGGCGTGTCACATGCTGTCACCTGGAAGAATCTGAAACCTCATATTCAAGTAAATACTTGTTAATACTTAAAAAGTAATACTTAGGTGACTTAGATGTCAAGTTAATACTTAGATGACTCAATAGTACATTAGTTAGTCTAGTGTACAGTATCTCTTTTAAGTTTTTGATTTTTTTATAAATAACTGGTCAGAAGAGTTTAAACCTGTTTGAAGATTCTTAGATACCTTAGGAAGGCTGGCTAATTACTCTAGATCAAAATAAGATATTTCTTGCAAGCATTTTTGCAGATACAGTTATTTCTAGATGCTTGTTTCTGTGCTGTAAGTACTGTCATTGATTTCTGTTCTCTTAGTGGGCTCATGGTAAAAGACTTTCCCATTAGCCAATATAAAGTATAGTTGGAGTGGTGCTCTTGAAATTTGATCAGAATTTCAATGTATATTTAAAGCATTAAAGTAGTGTTGCTGTCTGAAGAGAGATTGAAAAGTACTTGAAAGGGCACAGATCTGTTTAAAATCTTACAAATTATACGTTTTGGTGTCAGTCCTCTATGTATTATTATTAAGATTATATAACACTACAGAGCAACACTGCAAATTTTGAGATTATAAGTATATTCAGTATGTTTGGAGATACTGAATTCATGCCATTAAATCATCCTTATCTGCTTTTATCCAACAGACCTCATAGTTTGTGTGATTCTGTGGTAATGCCTCTTTCCTTCTGCCAGGCAGTACCTAAGATGATGATTTCAGTACACACTGAAATCATCAGTACACACATACTATTTTGTATCAAAACTAATAGAAGGCACAAAATTCTGGTTTGTGTTAAATACAGGACAGAATATAGAGAAGAACTGATTACACTTTCACTTCTTTCTGTTGCAGGGAATTATCCAAGATGTTATTTTTCCATTGATGTGCTATACAGATGCTGATGAAGAGCTTTGGCAAGAAGATCCATATGAGTATATTCGCATGAAATTTGGTGAGAATTTAAATCTACTCCTCATGTTATAATGCACCTGTATTTTTGTGGGTTTTTTGAAAGCAGAGAGAGCTTAAACACTAAAAAGAATAAATAATATAGTGACTAAATAATATAGCGAACTTCTGTTATCCTGATGTAAATAACAGCTTATGTCTCAATAAAAGTTTCTTCTGCATTTTAAAGTATCCAACTTTGACAATTATGAAATTTTCATTGAATAAATCCAACACCATCATGGTATATAAAATATGTAATAAACCTATTCCAGGCTTCTATTCCTTTTTTTTGATGTTTGCTGAAAAAGTCTTTGTTCTTGACATTTGCTATGAGGCTGTGCAGTCCATTCTGTCTGATTAAGAAAGAGGGGATAGACTTACAGGAATCTATCTTCTTTTTGGACCTTTAAGTGTCCAAAACAAGAAACCTTGATGGTTTTGGAGGGGAGGGTTGCCCTCAGGTCAAGGTCAGACCTATAAAACAGTACAAGTATTATACAGATAATTGTCTTTGCAGAGAGAAAAGAAAGCAAATATTCTTTACTCAATCAGTTGCATACAAATAACATATTTCACAGTGTCAGTCTCTGCTTCTGTATCTACAAAAGACTTAGCCTGGAAAGAGGAGGCCTTCCAATTTGAAAATAGATTGAAATAGATTGAAAATAGCCAGTGATTATGGAAAAGATGAAACAGCTCTATTTAGGAAAACTCCAAAACTGAGTGGCAGGGTTTTTTTGTTTGTTTGGTTTTTGATCATGATGTCTGTAATAGGAAATCACAATTAACCACCTGATCAAGCTAGAAAATTATTGCTTTGTTTTACATTAGACTATTAGATGACTTAAGCCTCATGAGATTTATTAAAGGAGAAAAATTTCTATTACATTTAATAGATGTATTTGAAGACTTCATTTCTCCAACAACTGCTGCTCAGACATTATTGTTTACATCATGCAGTAAAAGGAAAGAGGTAAGCTATTCCAAGTATTTCATTTCACACGAAACACATGTGACTCCAATTTAGTTGATATTCTACTTCATTTTTTCTGAAAAAGCAATTGATTAAATTTTTGTTCTACACTAAAATTTATAATTTTGTTCATATTTATTTGTCACTAGTTTATGTGAGTTTGAAAGTATATTTGCCAATTCCCAACACAGTATATCAATGTTGCGTAGAGATATGTTAGTAGAGATATAAATCATTGGCCAACTCGAACATTTAGGAATCCTGACAATGGTACATGAGACAATTAGTTGAAATTCTTTGGCTAACACTGTCCTTGCATGTAATCTAGGTCTTGCAGAAGACAATGGGATTTTGTTATCAGATCCTTACGGAGCCAAGTGCTGACCCTCGTAAGAAGGATGGTGCTTTACATATGATTGGCTCTTTGGCTGAAATTCTCCTAAAAGTGAGTGTAATCAACCTAGTGGTTCTTTTGGGTTTTGGTACTTCCACATAATTCTTCCTGATGTTTTAGAAGAAATGAGAATAGCTCTAAGTTTAAAACTTTTGGAAGAGACAAAACAGTCATTTTTAACTGTTGAACTTAAGCGTTTCCTTTTTCATCAATTGTTGGCTTAATTGCATATGTTTTACCGGATGTTTGAGTTCAGGTGACTTGCATTAAGCACTTAAGCTACGTGCTGTTTTTAATAAGAACTGCACAGTTTCCTGTCCTACTTAACTATTTTTTCTTTTTAGTGGAAGGAAGTAGAAGATCCATTGAAAAACTTGTGTGTTAGTGATACTTTTTCTGTGTATAGAGGAGGAGAAATAGAATAAAATTAGCAGCCATGTTGAATTAAAATGTTAGAGAATTAGATGAAAGGCATGGATTTGTATTGTTTGGACCATGACTCGGAGTTTCCTTGACAAATTTTGGTGTTAGGAGTAACATGCTGCTACAAAAGTCCAGATAGTGAGGAAAAAATATGTGTGTTTTTCTCAATTAAAGCCAGTTCTAACCATGTTGAAGTTTAATAATTAATGTGGAATTTTAGGGTGCTTGATAGCTTTTTAGTAAGGAGGGAGTTTAGAAGTGTGTAAGGTTTTTCTTATTCTCTCGTGGATATATGCCATTATATATTGGAATAAAGGAGCATTTGTGTGTAAAATTACTGATGTGTTTGTATTAATATTTTGACAGAAAAAGATATACAAAGATCAAATGGAATATATGTTGCAGAATCATGTGTTCCCTCTCTTCAGCAGTGAACTAGGTTACATGAGAGCACGGGTAAGAAAAAGATGTACTGTTCATGTGCACGATATACTGTCTCTTCCATCTGAAGAGCTTAGAGATACTTTCTTAATTTTTTCCTCCAAGAAACACTTTTATTTGCACTTCTTCTATAGTAAGTTTTGTGCTTATTGCAGTGATTACTGTTAGTCTTTATAGCATGCTTTTAAATAACAATTATTTAGATTTAAAATGGCTGCAGAACTGTGTGCATAGTTTTCCGTCTGTGTCTAGTGGTATGGTCTGTTTGTGTTTTGCATTTAGACTGTACTGCTCACACAAAACCTGTGGCCAAAGATGAACTTGAGATCATAGTACTGGTCTAGTGATGTCTGAAAGACAATCTTCCCACTGGCCAGCCTCCAAACTCTCAAACATCTTCAGCATTTAAAAGCTTTTGTATCTTTAACCATATTTCTAGTTCAAATTGAAGTAACCATATATTTGTAGTTCAAATCTAATAAATTGTTGAGGCTTTTGCTTTTGTATACTGTATAGATAGTCATCATCCAGTCTGTAGTTTACGTAACTCTGAATTCAATCAGTATCTCTTTTCAGGCTTGCTGGGTCCTTCATTATTTTTGTGAAGTCAAATTTAAGAGTGACCAGAATCTTCAGACAGCCTTAGAGCTCACAAGACGATGTCTGATAGATGATAGGGAAATGCCTGTGAAAGTGGAAGCAGCCATAGCACTTCAAGTTTTGATCAGTAATCAAGAGAAAGGTATCCTTCTTTTCATAAAGCTACAGGAAATTCACTGTACTTTTTTTGTTGTTTTAATGGAATAGACATTGATATTGTTATGCTCAAGGAAGTTTACTGTATGGTTCCCTGACGTTAATTGATTCCTTGTCATTGTAACTTCTATTTGCTTATTTGTAATTTTACATCTGGCTGCTGTTTTTATGAACAACATAATCATGTTTATAAGGTTCAGATAAATGAAATTAATTTGTGTTTTCATGATAAAATAAATCTAGTTTTACAACTCCTTATTATTGAATCAGTGGGCATATGAGTGTATCCCACTCAACATATATTTATTCATGCTCAAATTTATTACAAAAAAGTTAGTGGTTTTGATAAGCTTTACATTACTTAGTATTCCTGAAACTGGCATAAATGACACAAAACAAGAGTAAATTCTATATGAAATGCAAAATGCTTATATTGATTAACTTGTACTGATACTGATGTGATATTGTAATATTGATGTGAATTCATACATTAATTTCTGCTTGTTTTACAGCTAAAGAATATATTACTCCATTCATAAGACCTGTAATGCAAGCTTTACTTCATATTATAAGGGAGACTGAAAATGATGATCTTACTAATGTGATTCAGAAAATGATCTGTGAATATAGTGAAGAAGTTACCCCAATTGCTGTAGAAATGACACAGCATTTGGTAAGACTTTCTGGTGACTGGGAAAGATGCTTAATATGTGGGAGACCGGTGTTTAAAACAAATGTAGTTGGCAGTCAATACTAATTACTGTTAAGCCACCCATTAATGCATCAGTTAAAATGCATTAATACTAGAAATTTTCTTCTACATTTTCCTAGTTTGTTTTTTTTTTTTTTTGCTCGAAAGTGCCTTCATGCCTTGAACTAAAAAGAAGTTTTTAAGATAGATAGAAATATCCAAGAAATCCATATTCTTATTTTATCCTGGTAGTAAAGAATTTTTGTAACACCTTTTAGATAATCTTTGATTTGACTTAGATTATTTTTCTGTTTTTTAAAATGTGAAATAACAGATTTTTAGTAAAAGTAGTATGAAAATAATGTGATCTTCTATGCAATGTGAACATAAGTTCATTTGATACTCAATGTAATCTGAAGCTTATTTGCAAAAGAAATTCAGGGTTTGAATATCCATACATAGGAAGTTGAACCAATAATTTCAGAAAGCAGAGAGGTCAGCTCTGTACTTGTAAAAGACCAATACCTTGGAGTTAAAAACTTAAGTTATTTGTTTGTACTCTTTGGGAATGCCTGCAAAGTAGTGTTGTTCAGCTATCAATTAAATCTTGTGTCAAGAAAGTTTACTTTTAGAGACTTTATTTTTTTGCATGGAAAGCCATGTCATGTATAGTTGTAAATCTTATTCTTATATGGATAAATGGCAGTTGTGCAAATGGTTTTTATCAGTTCAAAATCAAACTCTGGAATAGGGATAGAGATATGGATATGGATAAATGGCAGTTGTGCAAATGGTTTTTATCAGTTCAAAATCAAACTCTGGAATAGGGATAGAGAACTCCTAATTCATACATGTTTTCTTAGCAGAGGTCCTCATTAAACGGATTGTGTAGAAATACCAGGCTTGTGCAATCCTTCATCTTCAAGTACATCCTCACTGAATGACACATTCACGGATTATTTTCCTATTACGCCTAGGCAATGACATTTAACCAGGTGATACAGACTGGACCAGATGAAGAGGGCAGTGATGACAAAGCAGTGACAGCAATGGGAATCTTGAATACTATTGATACACTTCTAAGTGTGGTTGAAGATCACAAGGAAGTGAGTAAGAATTAGTTTAAAAGCAGTGGTCATCGGCTAATACACTAAAGTCTTTTTATAGTTACTGTGTACATGACATTATCTGCAAATCTCTTTTCAGTTATAAATTTCAGAAAACAAGGGAGTATTTATGATGCTACAAAGATATAACAGATTGAATTACATTTCTCACAAAAACACCATAACTGTTATACCAGTATTTCTTCTAAAAATCCAGGTTCTTATCATACAGGTGGAAGCTGCCTTTTCATCAACCTTTCTAGTAAATGGAATTTTGTTAGCCCTTCTGAAAAAAATCTGATTTGACAGTGCCTGCCCTTGAAACAAAAGAGAACTTCATTTAGTTCTGAGCTTTAACTCTGCTGACTCTAATTTGTTTCTCTAACAGTACCGGTGTCTGCAAAAAATAGCTGTGATTGTGATTATGCTAAGTGACAATTTTGTTTATCTGCCTAATCTGTATTGCTAAACTCTCCAGTGTGATGCAAAATGTAGTAGTTTTAATTGTACTGTAATTTTTAGCCAGAATATAGCTTTCCAAAGGTTTCTGTGGCTGATAAAAATGCTTCATAGCAAAGTCAGCTACTTTTTTTTGATAAATACATTAGTTTTTCAGTGACTGAATGGTTTTCTCAGAGCTATGAGGGCTTGACTAAGGAATAGTGGGAATCCTATTTGCCAGGGTAAGAACTGAGTGCTGCAAGACAACAGACCAAGGACTGGTTTGACTTGCTTACTCATTTGCTAAAGCTACTTAGCAAATCAAATGTCTGCTTATTTTTATTGTCAAATTCTATATCTAAATGGAAAGCTTTTGCAATAATGTGATTATACTGATGAGCCTGATTGGGAAAAGTTGATCAATCAATAGCTAAATTTAGATGCATCCTGTCCAATTCCTGTTCTGCACCGCTAAGACTAGAATTCAACCCTTGTTTGTCTGTGCCAAGTGAATGCCTTACCAATCAGGCTACTGACTGCTAGCTGTTCCACAGACAAATAAGTGTTCATTAGGAAATGTATCTGAAACTAGATGAGCACTTGAAATGTTTGTATGATTTGTGAACAATCTAAATTAGGTTTGGGGCATTTAGACATCGCAAGTATCTGGAACAGTAAAATAGTTCCTGTAGCTTTCATTGCAGATGTGGCTGGCATAATACACTCCCTGTGTTTTAATAGGGCTGAAGCATTGTATGACTTAAAGTATATCCCTAAGTTAGTTTTTTTTCTAATACTCAAAGCATTCCAAAAACACCTCGTGTTAGAAACTATTTTACAAATAATTGAGGTGCTTTTACACATGTAGTGCTCTAAAATATGAGAATTTCAATATTATTTTAGAATATTCTCTAAAGAGAAACTGCTTTGAGTAATTTTATTTAAAATGTTTTTAATTCCAATTCCGAAGTATTAAAAACAGACATAAATCTCATTTTTCAGATTACCCAGCAGCTTGAAGGGATCTGTTTGCAAGTGATTGGAACAGTTTTGCAGCAGCATGTATTGGGTATGTGTACTTCAGTTTAGTAGAATTAAAGTGTATACAATTGACAGGAAATTTAATGTCATTCTGTTCATGTTTTCAGAGTTCTATGAAGAGATCTTTTCCTTGGCTCATAGTCTGACCTGTCAACAAGTTTCTGCACAAATGTGGCAGCTTCTGCCTCTTGTTTTTGAAGTCTTTCAGCAGGATGGCTTTGATTATTTTACTGGTAAGGAATACTAATAAATACTTTTAATATAGTAAATGGTTTCATATATTTGATTTCAAGCATAAATGAATTACATCTTACTGAAATATTTGTATATTGAAATGAAGGTGCTTTGTATTTTATTCTGCTGTTCTAGCAAGCAGATTTGTTAGGGCATCTATGACTAGACGCATGCTTATCTTGAAAAGCATTAAGCAAGAACTATGATTTATTAATTTGTAGCTTTCAACATGATTTTAACAACTGGTCTCATAAAATGTGAAAGCAATATTTAACTTTATTTTTTCTTTTAACACAGATATGATGCCTCTTTTGCATAATTATGTCACTGTTGATACAGATACACTTCTGTCAGACACAAAATATCTTGAAATGATATACAGTATGTGTAAGAAGGTAAGTAGACCCCTTTTTTTACATGAAGATGCTTACTCAGGAATTAAAGGCAAAAAACTGCCACCCAAAATGTAGTCTCTAAAGTCATATTTTGTTTTACTAGGTATGCCATAAGAGCAGGCTGTAAAACTGGGGAGACTTGATGTTTGCTCTTAAAACATAATTCTATTTAGTATCTTCCGAGATTCAATAAATTCAAAAAATTTTTATAGAGAAATGAAGAGAGCTTAAACAATTTCTAGAAGCATGCTTTTGCTAAAAAGGGGAAATCATGTGCAAGACATGTATGCATATTGCAAAAGGTAACTACTTTATCTGATATTTGTAGCCTTGCAATAGTTAGGATACCACACACCCCATATATCTATGCTAAAGATTTTTAATCTGTTTTCTAAATCAAGTGTGTTGGGGTGGTAAGTAGAGACATAGGAATAAGAAGTTATTTTCCTAGGCTCAGATCAGTATCTAAAGCATGAGGCAGAATCCAGTTATTCTCAGCGAAATGACTTTGGGTGGTGGTTTTGTATTTAATTTAGCTTCTCAGTTCCTTTACAGATAGCTTCAAACTGAGCTTTCTTTTTTCAGTCAAAACATAGAGGACAAAGTTCTCCAGAATGCTAGCCCTATGTAAGGATAAGAATACTTCTCTGTAAGGAAGTGTTAATATTTTACAATCTCTAATAATAATAAGTAGGAATTTCATTTTTCCACTTCAGTATGTCATGCTGTGCGAATACTAAAATTCTATGGTGAACAGTCATCTGCCCTCTCCATAATAACATTGCTGAAGATGTTTGGATTTTATTGTGAATAACTCTTGCCAGCCTTTATTTGAAAAGAAGTTCCAACCAGTTCCAACCATCTAAATACTTAAATGTATTATTAAACAAACGAAAAAAAGAATAATGTTAGCAATTAATGTTCTAATATTACCTGAGCAAAATTAATCTTTGACATAGAAATTATGGGGTACTGTGTGGTTTTCCATTCGATTCTACAGATATTGCAAATTCCGTTTTTACAAGGTTTAGTACTTGAATACTTAAGATTTTTCATTCTATGTATGAGTACAGTATTTCAAAATGGCAGCTAATGGTTAAACAGTTATTAGTTTCTCTTCTTTTGTTTAATACTTGCATGGGTAAGTAAATTGCAACCAGTCTGAGCAATGTTTCAATCTCAGGTTGTGACACTGAGCTACTACTGTAGATTTGGCTTCTTCACTGATGGCTGTTTATGGTGGTATTGCAATAGAGAGCCTAAAATTTGCATCAGTTTTTCAAAGTCATGCAGCATATAGAAATATATAGCATCCCTATATATAATATATCCCTCTTACAGGGATAATAGCAACAGGATTTGCTATTTTTCAGGTTCTTACAGGAGTTGCAGGAGAAGATGCAGAATGTCATGCAGCAAAACTTTTAGAAGTAATTATTCTTCAGTGTAAAGGGCGTGGTATTGATCAGGTTAGTAACAACTTTGATTACAGTAATGTCTTAAGATCATACTCTGAAATATGAATTGATTTATTAACATGTTTTATGTGTTAAACTTGAAAAGCTCAGTTAAGTTTTTGCAGTTTAAGTAATAATCCTGTCTTCAGTGATATAAGTACTTCCATGCAGTCATAAAGCTGAAGAAATTGTTTTTGCACACTTTGTCTTCAGAATTTAAATTTTGTAAAACTCTTACTGTAAAGTATTTTCATGAATTTGGAAGAGTAACCTCCTAGAGGCATATTAAATCTAAACTCAGCCTACTTCATTCACAAAAATGATTGAATTTGTCAAGTTAACTTTGAAATAAAAATGAGAATGAAGTTCCTAGAATTCCAATTAAATAATACTGAGCATTTTTGCATGCATTTTTTAATAGATATAGATATGGTCCCTGCAAATTTTGTGTGTGTTTGTTTTTTGGCTTTAAAAACAAAACATTGTTGCAAATTTTTAGTCAGGCTTATCTGAAGACTTTATGACTTTGAATAGTTGTGTGTGTGAATAGGGGAAGCATTATTTGTTTTCCTAAAGTGGCTTATATTAATGCTAGCTCTTTTAGGTAGTGGATATTTAAAAATAATTTTGTGGAGTTCATAGTTTACAGATTTTTCTCTACTTACACGTTGTGTTTTTTAAGCATGGAATTACAGTATTTTCAGGATTTTTTACAGGCATTTACCATCTTTCAGTTGTAGTGAAATACAGAACTACAGAACTAGTGACTGATTTTGGTGTACTGAAGTTGTAATCATTCTCATTCTTCCAGTGCATACCCTTATTTGTGGAAGCTGCTTTAGAGAGATTAACCAGAGAAGTGAAAACAAGTGAACTGCGAACAATGTGCCTCCAGGTTGCCATAGCTGCTTTGTATTACAATCCTCATCTACTGTTAAATACCTTGGAAAATCTCCGTTTCCCCAATAATGTAGAGCCTGTCACTACTCACTTCATAACGCAGTGGCTTAATGACGTAGACTGTTTCTTGGGGTAGGTGTTTCTAATTTCAAAGATTATCCTCAGTTGTATACTGCTGTATTACTTGCTTCTAAATCATAACAAAATTTGTAACCATTTTGTTTTGCAGTCTTCATGACAGAAAAATGTGTGTGCTTGGCTTGTGTGCTCTTATTGATCTGGAGCAAATACCACAGGTTTTAAATCAAGTTGCTGGACAGATCCTGCCAGCTTTTATCCTTTTATTTAATGGATTGAAAAGAGCATATGCTTGTCATGCAGAGCATGAAAATGACAGTGATGATGATGATGAAGCTGAAGATGATGAGGACACAGGTACAAAAATTGAAATATGTTCCATTATCTGGAAAGAATTCTTTCACACAACTATTGCCCTAACTGGGAACTGAATGCCCTAATCCTTTTTATGTTGTTCACAAGCCTATTTCACTTCTTTCTGATCTCTTGTAAAAGCTAATTTTCTAGGTTGAATATCTTTGAAGCCCTGTGAAGCTAGCTTTTGTGTGTGGATCCTGTCCTTTCTGAAACTAATTATTGTTTGGGCATGGAGCATTTGAATGATGACTAACGGTCATTAGAAACCAGGAAACCTTCAGTTCCACTGCAGAGTTTCAACTGTATAGTATCATGTGAATTGCTAGGCATTGTCTGTGGTTTGAAATTGATAGTTCTTCTAAATTTTTTTCTGGACTAATTTAACCACAACCTCCTCAAACTTTGTAATAAAGCTTCTTCATAACAATCTTTTCACAACTGCTCACATGTTTTCCCATTTTCATATGTAGCTCAAAAGTATGTACCACTTCCCCTGTACTTTGGTATTTCAGGTCTTGTTTTGAACAGATACAATGCTTTGCTTAAGTTAGTATCAAATGGTTTAATTATTTGTCGTTTCCCATTCACATTGCTGTGACAACAAAATCTGTTCCCATTTAGTGTTGTTATAAGTAACACTAAAGAAAAGCATGGCACTGGGAGAGGTGTTAAGAGCTTCTCCCCTTCTGGTCTGATGTTGATGTCTGTTTTGAATAATCAGGTGACATCCTAAAAAGTTGTTACTATTCTTATGATAAACTTCTTTTTGTGTGATATTTAACCCAGAGGAACTGGGGAGTGATGAAGATGACATTGATGAAGATGGTCAAGAATATCTAGAGATTCTGGCAAAACAGGCTGGTGAAGATGGAGATGATGAAGACTGGGAAGAAGATGATGCTGAAGAGACTGCTTTGGAAGGCTATTCAACAATTATTGATGATGAAGACAACCCCATAGATGAATATCAAATATTTAAAACAATTTTTCAGAGTAAGTAATTGTATTTCCTGTCAAAAAAACTTTATTTTAACTTAATCTTAGTGTTATGGAAAATCAACTGCAGGAATAATATTATAAACAAGGGTTTGTTGGAAACTTCCAACCTGGCTTGCTGGTTATTTCGGATAAAGATCTTACCTAAATCAGATCCTTCTGTGGAAAGAGGCAAAGAGCACCATGTTTTTAGAGCAGGGAGAGAGGCTGGAGCGGATTTCTGGCAGATAGGAAGAGGTGCTACTAGAGTATCTATTAATGTTTTTAAATTTCTTAAATTACATAACTGACAGGCTTGATCAGAATGTTACTCAGATTAAAATGGCAGTGAGTTAATAAGTTTCGATTTACAGAATATTTAATGAATGCTTTCCTTCTCTTGCAGCAATTCAGAATCGTAATCCTGTGTGGTACCAGACTTTGACACAGGGTCTTAATGAAGAACAAAGAAAACAATTGCAGGACATAGCAACTCTGGCAGATCAGAGGCGGGCAGCACATGGTATTTTTCCCTCTTTATCCTGTTAATTGCTTTTTGCTCTTTAAATGCTGTTTGTGTCAGGAAAAACAAGACCAAAAATCTTATAACTCAATTCTAATGTTTTAATTAAAGCAGAGGTTTTTTTACATTTGAAGCTCTACAATTGTCAGGTAATATAAAGGTTCAAAGCACATATGCCCTGTGAGAGACTGCTAGGCATATCTTAATGAAGTGACCCAGTAAGTAAAGACATATTTGTCAGAGTCGTGTGGATTTGAAAACAATTGATTTGATGACCTGAAGGTAGATGAACTATATGTGTTATCAGACACACATGTTAAGTGGCAGATAAATCATTTCCTGATGTGACCTAGGCCAGCTATGGTTCTATGGATGGGAAAGTACCAGGATGTAGTATCCATCTATAAAGCCGTATCATTAAGTCTAAAACATTTCAGGTTATCATTCTTCAATACAGATACTATAGATTAAAGTTTTTAAATGCAGAAAAGGGGCAGATTTTTTTCATTTCTTTAGTTTTCACAGATGTTTGAGGGTAAGCATATATGCATGCAAGTGTTTATATATGTTTAGCATTCTCTGAATCAAGCTGGTTTAAAGGCTAAATTGCGAGTCAGGCATAGGTCCAGTCTCATATCCTGCCTCATATCCTTACTGCAGTTAATAGAAGATATTTCAAATGAGAAGTTTAGAAACTTTTCAGTAAAAAGCCTGGTATTACAATTTTATAAGTATTTTATGTCAGAACATCCTAAACTCTTACAAAGATTTTAGAAGTTCAGTGGTCCACTTGTAATGAATATTAAGTCCAGTCGCACGGTGATCCCTGTCAAAACCAAGATCCTTGTCTGCATTTTCTGAAAAGGGATTTTTTCTTAAAACTGCGTACTCATAGAGCAAGTTAGGTTCAGATTATCAGATTATGGAGATGAATTTAAGCAACTGGATCCTTACAGGAAATTCCTGGTATTATTGCAGCATATTGATACTTCATCTAGTCCACATGAACACCTTCTCTTAGAAGGATGTGGAGTATAAGTATCTCCCATTACTCTTGGTAATAAGGATTTCTATAAGCTAAGAGATTTGTGAAGTATAGGTGCCAGGAGCGGACAGCGGTAACATTCCCCAGGTTTTTCCCACATTTCCCCTCTGTGACAACTTTATACTGTTTCCAAAGAAACAGACAAAATGGAGACTCACATCACTAGAAAGGAGGAGGTCGCAAATATCTCTCAATATCAAGTCTCGCAAAGGGACTTGAACATATATCTTATGGGGAAAGACTAAGTGAGCTGGGCTTGTTTAGCCTTGAGAAAATTGAGAGGGGATCTTACCAATATGTACAAATATTTGAGAGGGGAATGCAAAGGGGATAGGGCCAAACTCTTCTTGGTGGTGGCCAGTGACAGGACAAGGAGTAATGGCTGCAAGTTCAAACACAGGAAGTTCTATCTCCATGTGAGGAAGAACTTCTTTACTGCAAGGGTGATAGAGCCCTGGCACAGGCTGCCCAGAGAGGTGCAGTCTCCTTCTCTGGAGATCTTCCAAACCCACCAGGATGACACCCTGTGCCATGTGCCCTAGGGGACCCTGCTGGATGATCTCTAGAGGTGCATTCCAACCTCAACCATTCTGTGATTATATCAAAGGAATAGAAAAGTCTGAAATGGACTACTATTTTTCAAAGAGTAAGGATCATTTTGGAAAGGAAAAGATAAAAATGTATCACTGTGACCTGGGAATAATGTAATCAACCTGCTATATTATGTAGATTGTAGATGGAACTATACATCTCCATCTGCTCTTCATCGATCTACTTTTGAGTTGTCCATGTATAACAGCTTTAGTTACTATTGCTGCTTATATAATTGAATCCATAAAAGAATGCTGAAAATCTAATAACCATATACTGCTTTTTTGTATATTTGTTCTTCTATTGACTGAAAAGTCTATCAATGTCAGAAAGCACTGTGTATCTGCTAATAATTTTAGACATCTAATGATTGTTTAGGTCCTGTTTGAAAATGTTAAAACTACATATTCCTAAAAGCTGGTGTGATGTTTTTTCATTTCTTGTTAAATATATTTTTCACATAAACATAGTGGTAATGATACTGCGAAACTTCTTAAATTCATTCTGTATGTTAGTGGGACTTGCTGCGCTCCCACCCACTTCATGGGTCCTGGTTGCGTTCTTGGGTTTTACACTGGGTTAAGTATATCTGAGAAGACTGAAATACTGTGTGGTCACAAAACTTTAATCCTTTGTTTGTTTGTTTTTAGAATCCAAAATGATTGAAAAGCATGGAGGATACAAATTCAATGCTCCAGTTGTGCCAACTTCATTTAATTTTGGAGGCCCTGCCCCAGGAATGAATTGAATTATCACTTTTCCTGCTACTGTGTGATTGTAGTGAAGAGCTTGTGTTCCTCCCAATAGTGGTTCCAGAACTGGTTCATGTTATCTACAGCTCACTCTAAACTAATTGATAAATAGATTGGACAAAAGCCCCAGAAGTGGGACCTGATCATGCAACCTTATACTGGAAAGCAAACCAGAGGTTTTTTTGAAGATAGGAAGAATCTGAATTTAAAGCTTCAAATGACACACTTTGGAAATCTGAAATCAAGAGGGGATGTCATGAAGGCAGCTTTTCTTTTTCTGAGGAAAAAAATAGGCATGGGCTGCAGGACTATTAAAAATGTCTCATTTACAGTACAAGCTAGAAGGCAGACTTAATTTTTACACCTGTGGCATATGAGTATTTGCCCAATTTATTTCCCTTTTCTCCCTTCCTACTGGGTGTCTATTCTTTTAATGTAAATAAGATAAGGTAATCAGATAGCCTTACTTAATCTTCATCATTTCCATTTATCCAGATTGTTCATATGTAGAATATTGGACACTTAATGTAGCACTACATAACTGAGAAATCTGTAAATGAATTAGCACTTTCATATTGAAATAAGCCTGCTAGCCTATGTACAAAAATAGCAAAATGTTTGCTGTTTATTAAAAAAGGGATGTATTGGGGAAAATAATTTCAAGTTATTAATTTAAAATGAACTAGCAGTTTTGTACCTGGTGACTTTGTGGTGCAGTCACCTCTGGTTGTGACTTGAATTCGGTTATGTAAAAAGGGGTTAGTGATATTTCATTGCTGCTAAAAAAAAGAAGAAGAAAAAAAGAAAGAAAAAACAAATAGCAACACCCTCCGTCTCCTTTGTTTTTCTTAAAGATCTCATTGTACAAGTAGTAATTTGGATACAAACATTCGTTGTAAGCACTGAGAAAGTGTTACCTTCTCTGAAACTTGTAAATTAGATATTAAATTCTGCTCTTACAGGAGTTGATTGAAGTATGTAGATGAAACACCTATATATGCAATCTACTAAAAAAAGACCTTAATTTGGCTAACCTAGGCTTGATCTATGAATGCAGGGTGCTTTCTCCCAACTTCACAGAACAATAATTTTTTTGGTGTTTTGTTTTTGTTTACCCTGGCACCTTGTTCTTGTAGGTGCACCACTCTTGCATTTCATTCCCCTTCTTTTTGCACTCCCAGCATTAGTGTGTGCTATTGTCTGCCTGATCCAGACAGTGTATTTGAAGTTTTGCCAATTTTTCATATTTGAAGCCACCACTTTCTTCCTTCAAAATTGCTATAGTAACTAGTATTTTAGCTAGAGAGGCAAAATACAGTTCCCTCTGGGACCACTATCAAAACCACTGTATGAAGAAGCCAGCAGGGAGATGCTGTGAATGGGTTGGCGTAAGTGCCCCCTTTTTCTTTTCTGAAAGTATAAATCCATAGGTTTTGGATCTTGCCTTGAGATCATTGGTGTCAGGTCTTTTAAATCAAATGTGTTTTTTTTTTTCCTTTTGGCTGTTTTTATATAAAAATGTCACCTGCTGTTACAATTGCTATTAAACAAACTACCTTAATTTAATGTAAGCCTCCAAAATTTAAATACAGGTTAAAAATAAACTGAGTTTATATCTGTAAAAAATGAAATGCACATATATATATTATGATACTCAAATGCAGTCTTCAGAAAATTGGTTTGTGTGGTGTGTTTTTTTACATCAGCAGAGTAGCAGGAATGTGTGGTTTGGGGTTTCCTTGATGAGTTGCCCAGCACAATTCCCAGCCTTCCATTTGTTATGCAGTTCCTAGTGCTTATCTAGGCAAATGTAACATGTTTTTCCAGTCGTTGTTGTCTGGACCGCCTTTCTTAGGCGAATTTGTCTCCCTGCGCACAGTTTGAGTGTAATAGACTGAGCCAGGACTGTAGTTGCCATGCTGTCCTACCTGAATACCAAAGGGATACTTCAAAGCAGGTAGTGGACTTAAAAGTGCACCTGATATGAAAAAGCATTAAAAAATAGCCTTGAATCTGAGTATCCATTATAGTAGTGGTATGAGAACCACAATAGTACTTTTGAATCTTTAGCTGACTGGCCAAGTACATAGAACAGAACATTTTTTTTAAATGTGTAACTCATGAGCACGTACATGTGTGTTCTGGCCTCAAGATAATATCTAGACAAGGTTTTATTTTTGTAGAAAAAGGCGACATAGGTACAGCATGCATTTTTCTTGTGCATTCCTTGACCTTGGAAAGCACCCAGTTTTACATAAATAATTTCTGATCATCTACTTGTTGCATAACTGCTTATATTGTTATGTGTCCCAAACAATGAAGATAACTTTTTACGACAGAGCTTTTGCCTCATGGTAAAAGATATGACAGAGCAGCAGTGAGAAGGCTGCATATACTAAACAGATGAGGAAAAAGAAATAGAAAATGAACAATTTAGTGCCATGGTCATTCTGAAACAGTTATATTTTTCAAGTCACCAGGCAAGGAAAAAAATTATCTTGGTGTGAGAGGAATAGAGTCTTACTTCAAGGGTGCTTTTATGTGTCGCTAGACTGGTTAACAAGGAGCATCTTTTTTTAAGAATGGAACTAGAACTTTGCTTTCCTTTGCTCCAAGAAATGTATTTATATAAATTGCAAAACAATTTTGCATTGTTGTTGGTGGTAATAGTGCATTTTGTGATGCAATATATCAGTTTCAGTGATGCACTTATGTCAAACTTAGAACTGATCTTCCTCCTGGAACTTGCATTTATCCAATTCCATTTTTCAAGGATAATGCACCTCTAAAGGAAGAGTTGGGAAATTTAAAGCCTCTGTTTTTTCTATTATGGAAGATCTCCTTGGATTAATAAACATCTAAACCAAATCCTTATCTTCACTTATTTCAGTGTGTTGTTTGAATGTAGCTGTATTTTTACAGTACATGGGCTTCCTGTTCTACTTACTTAACTCTAAGACTTGTTCAAGTATTTCATCAAGGAGAGATTTTTGGGCACAACCAGAGCACTCTCAGTTGCTAATAACAAGTGTTAAATACAAAGGTCTAATGCTATGACTTTTTTAATGTTGATGTAAGATTAGGTTTTTTTTCCCCCCTAGACAGTTACTTTGAAAGATCTTGATAGAATAGTTCTTAAGGAAATGTTAATTTGGTATAATGCAGCAAAGCTGTGTTTGAATCTACTGCAGTTAACCTAGAATTACTCCTGCAAACTTCAAGATGCCTGCAGTGGATTAATCACAGAGTATCTGACTATAAACACATTGGTGATTTTTTTTAACTGCCCAGCAATTGATCTCTTGATACCTGATAGTAAGTTTAAGTTGTAATATTTATATATAACAAAAAAAAAAAAAAAAAAAAAAAAAACCAAACACCACCTGCCCCTTCTGTGACAGAGTATCAGGTATGGAGAGATAGAAACATTTCTCATCTTCTCAGTATCTTTTATTATTGCTTGCTTCTGTCACGTTCCTTCTCAGTCCTGCCTTATACGTGTTTTCTCTGTTGCTAATCATTTTCATTTCCTGTGCCTGAATGTCCCTTAACTCCCCTGGGATACCGCTCAGAAAGTGTGAAGGGTTTATACCTCTGTGACATGAGTATAAAGACTCTGATGAATGACTTCCTCCTTGCCCTGGAATCTTGCAACCTGGATAGATGCTTGGGTACAAACTCAGTCCTCCAATGGGCAATCTGCAGAACAAGGTGTCCAAGGGAACAGCTCCATAGCTGATGTGCAAGAACCACCTACAGAATGACTGACATTGCATCCAGCTCAGTGTTAGTTGTAGACTCATTTGTCTATGTACAGATTTTGATTTACCAGCTTTTGTTCAGATACAATGGTGGAAAAGGCCTCATGACAGTCTCTCATGACTTGATTCTTTTCTTTGGTATATGACTGCCACTGTGTTCTGACTGGATGGATTTCTGAAAAATTTATGCAGCAGGGAGCATTTTTTTTTAATAAATCAAAAGTAATCACAGACCACTTTAGTTCTGCATTTGTTCAATTAATAAGAAACTTAAAACTATTATTAGCAAAAAAAAAAAAAAAAAAAGCTGGGAGACTCTGTGTGGTGTGCTGCTATGGACTGTAAAATCAAGAGACTTGAGTTCCTTGAGCCTCAATTTTTCCCTTCCCTGATTCTAGTGATACCTTCCAAGGATGTTCAGCCACACACAGCAAACAGGTTCATGTCTCTGCTATTGCTGTAAAGTACTCTGCAATTTAGCAGTGGTATTTAACTTGCTTAGTGAGTCATGGGCTCGCTACAGCACATTCTCAAAGGCTTATACAAGAAATGGAAAAAGCAGCTCAAAATGGAAAACTCTGAGCAGAGGTGATGGATTCAAGGCGCAATGCCTCCTGAGGGAGCAGTGTGCTGGTGCCACCCACGACAGCAATCCTGGTACTGCCTAGATTAAAGGAATGGCTTTAATTTCCCTTTTGTGTTAAAGTTGCTCGTTAAGAAAATCCAAATATACAGAAGGAAAATGTCTTGCTGTAATTGTTCCTGTGCTTGAGGGTTTTTTCTTTCTTTTTCTCCACTTGCCAAGATTTAGAACTGGTATTCCAGAGTTTCCAGGAAAAAAAGCATAAACGCCCATAAACATGTCACATTCGCACAGCTCCTCCGTCGCGTATTACTAGGTCAGTGTTAGCAGCTCACACTAATTTTGCTTATTGGAGATTTTTTAAAAAACATCCACTGAAAAACTAATACTCTCTAGATGGTCCAAATCAGATGAAGGCAAATGCATGTTCAAAGCGCTGCTTCCAAAGCGGAGCTCTTATCGGCACGGAGCCAGCTGAAGCGGCGGAGGCAGATAACGCGCCCAAGCAATCGGAGCCGGAGGCGGCCCTTGCCTCAGGCCCGTGCCCCTCGCTGGGCGGCGGTGCCGGTTCCCCGCAGGGCGCCGCGGAGCGGGAGCCCCGCAGGAGTGTCCCACGCTGCTCCCCTTCCCTCCCCGCCGCTGCGGCCCGAGGCCCCGCGGCGGCCCCAGCGGAGCAGCCATGGCCGCCGCGGGCTCCCTCCCCGGAGGAGGAAATGGCGCCCCGCTCTCTCGCTGACGCACGAGCGCCTCACCTCCGCGATACAAAATGGCGGCCGCAGCAGCCCCGAACCCAGCATAGCCGCCGCGCCAGGCGGGGCCCCAGGCGCTTGGCCAATGGGCAGCAGCGCGGGGCCTGGAGGCGGCCAATGGTGTGCCGTGGCGGTGACGCGCGGCGGCGCGCGGCCAATGGGCGCGCGGCGGAGCGCCGTGTGCGGGGCCGACCCGCGCGGCTCGGGGTGGCGCTGGAGCGGGCGGGCGCTGAGGCGGCCGTTTCCTGTCCTGGTGCATGGTGGTCGGACGGAGGAATTGTTGGAAAATTTCTCGGCGAGGTTAGTATATAAATGTGTTTTTACCCAGTGTGCCTTATTCTAACCAC
>PTEX01000064.1:720274-778576 GCA_003342815.1 Eudromia elegans | reverse complement strand
CCCGCCTGCCGCCGCGCGGCCCGGCCTCCCTGCCCCTGCGGCCGCCGCCGCCGCGGGGGGCCCGGCCCGGCTGGCCCGGCGCCCCTTCCTCGCCCGGGGGCCTCGCGCGGCCGCGGCGCGGGGGCGTCCGTTGAGCTGCGTCACGGGGGGGGCTCGGGCGGGGCGGGGGCCGGGGAGGGGCGGCGGGGGGCGCTCGTTGACGGGGCCGCCTCTATCCCTCTCCCATCCTTTTTATTACTATTCCTTGATTTTTATTTTCGCCTGGAAGCGCTTTTTTTAAAAAATTATTATTATTTCGAGAAGGCTAAATTCACCATGGAGGAAAATACATATAAATAAAATCCCGCCCCGTTGGGGAGCCGGGCCGCTGCGCCCTGACGGAAAGGCCTGGTGCAAGGCGCTGGGGGCCCGCGCTGTGACACGGCGCCCAGCGCGGAGGCGGCCGGGGCTGCCGGGCCGCGGCCCCCCGAAACGCGGTGCTTCGTGGCCTGCTCCCGCCCGCCGTCTGCTCTCTGGAAAGGTGCTCTGGTCGGGAACTTTTGGTAGAATAAATATAGCCAGAAGATGCTCACCTGGAAGTCTTGTCCTAAAGATTTTTTTTTTTTTTAAAAGTTCTTACTTGTGTTCTTACTTTTTCTTCAAGAAAAAAAAAATGCTGTACTTCCATGCAAGTTAAATTTTCTTCGAAAAAAATATAGCATGGTGGCTGCCCTCGTGTAGGAAATTCTTCAGGGGGTTGTTTTGAATGGACAAGTGGCCAAAGGCTTAAATGTGCCCTCGTGTGTACAGTGACGCTAGTACTTTTTAACACAACGTATTCCTGTTTGCAGTGTTACAGAAGCTGCAGTCTTTTAAACAAAACAATCTTCATTGTAAAGTTTTCTCAAAATTCTGCTCCTGAATGTCTTAAATCTGTAGTGCTTCAGAGGACTGTATACCAGACATTTATCCTGACTTGAAATGGTTTCAAGTTGATAGCACCTGGAAAAGGAAGTGGTTTTGCCCTAATTAGTACCGGTTTTTTTTTTCTTCCAAAGAGAGAAAGCATGGGTGTAGTATGCGTTTATCTTTGTGTACATACTTGCTGTGCAATTTTAGAATGGCAGTGTATAGCGTAACCATCTTCTAAGGATTATTTCTTTGTGTTTAATACATTAAACTAATGATCTTTCAAGCCTTTCAAGCCATTTATATGTCTGAAGCTATTTGTTAGAATCACTAAAGAAATGAAATTCAGGAGTAGGTAGTCAAATAGCATTTGATTGTCTTGGTAATAGGTTGCAATGTAAGATACGTAAATAGAAGTATTTGAAGTTGATAACATAACTTACAAAAGCTATTCCTTTTGTAGTAATAGTATAACATTATTTCTAGTGTCCAATCTATGCAAAGTTTGCTTTACATTGTCAAACTCAAATAAAGGAAATGCTTAAGCAAGAGTAGAAATTTACTTAACTGAAAAATTATGTGGACTTGACTGTGTCTTCATGCTTGTTTAGAATACGTAATACTTAAGCATCAAAATATTTTTGCCGTGAGGTGGCATCCCCTTTTCAGAGATAATAAAATGATGAATATTCTCTCATAATAGGTGCCAAAAAATAGATTTTTTTTTTTTTTTTTTTCCTAGAATATTTCAAATCATGAGCTGCTTTGTTTTGGTCCTTGTTGCCCCACGTATTGCTCCAGGCAGGAGAAGGGAATTGCTGGGTGCTGGAGCAGTGAGCGCAGTCTGAATGGCTGCTGCTGCTCTGGCTGCTCCAGCCACGTTGCAGCCCCCATGCTGCCTCTGGGCTGGCTTCCTGCGAGAGGCTGCTCTCATGCGCATGGGTGAAGGTGCAGCAGCTAAGCTTGGTGGGGGTCATGGTATGTGTCTGGGCATTCTCTTTTCTGGGCCTTTATTAAATTGTCAAACATGCATCCGTCACTTGACAGAGCTGAACTTAACTGGATGTCTGGCCAAGACATTTAGAAGCATCAGAATGATTCACTTTCAGCCTGTTTTTGAGGGTTTTTGTTGAAGTCGGGAGCCTGAAGCAGGCAGCAGCAAATACTCAAGGGAGTTGGGATGAACACAGTAATGTGCCTAAGCTTCTGTGATGTAATGGCCAAACTAATGTTTTTGCTTGAAAAAACTGCTTGACTAGCACTTGTAAACACACTGACGGGGCACAGTGAACCCAGTGGCACTGCATTGGTGAGGGACTGCAGCAGCTGGCCAGTTGGGTCCACAAAGCAATTTAGTAGCAAGGACCTCATGGGTATTCGACGGATGAGAACAGATCCTGTACTGGTTCAGCTGGACCAGTGGGTTTGGCAAGTGTGCCATTAACACTTATTGTTAACTTTTTTTAATGAACAGATGGGTCTGAGATGAGATTCAATTAGTGTTAGTATTTACTAAATTTGGAATGTTCTTGCAGACTTAATGTAATGGTCTCTTAAGATGTATGTTGATGTAACATCTTAAAGCTGAAAATAGAAGAGTTTGATGTGGGCTGCTTCCCCCAGTAAAACTAAGTTTTATTTAGAGTGCAGGATGACTTTTCCTTGCTGTCACATGCAAGTCTTGGCCTTGGTGTTTTGAGTTAAAACATGCCCAGCTTAGGTGGAGTCTTGAGGAACATTGTTATTAAGTTCTTAGTCTTTAATTGGCACGTGTGAAATTAATTTTGTTTTCCAAAGCTGAGGGCTCAGCGGAATGGGGATGAGTTTCCACACACCAAGGAACAGGCACATTCCTGATAATCAGGCCATCCCAGGCTAAACTTTGCTTGCCTTTCTTTGCCACTGGCTTTTGTCTCGTGCTGTTGTGTTATTCCAAATTTCTGAAGTTCAGCTGCTTCCTTTTTTGCTCTTTCCCCATTCCTATCTGACCTTTTCTTATCCTCCTCCTGTGCTTGAAGGACATTTGTAGACCTGAGAATGTTGAGATGAGTAGCCTATATCTGTCCCTACCGGCAAAAAGATGCCAACATGCAGAAGGGTTTTTACTCAGCTTATGAGTTCCTGTGATCATGATGCTGATGGATTGGTTCTCTTTGGAATATGAGAATTTAGCCCTAAAACATAAGTTTCCATAAACGGAGACGTGCATGAGTATTGTTCTGAGGGTGGAGAAGATCTGAGGGACAGACCTGCATTTATGCATCATATTTCCAAGCTGGGGAGGGGGACAGCTCTCTGACAGGAGCAGATGTGAGTCCCTCATGGCACAATGTCAGTGGGGCTCCTGGAAAAGGATTCAATTGGACACAATCCTGTGCCACGTTCTCTAGGTGACCCTGTGTGTGCAGGGGAGTTGGACTAGATGACCTCTAGAGGTCACTTCCAACCTTAACGCTTCTAAATGTATTAATGATTCTTAATGTAAATGACTCTAAATTATTCTAAATGTAAAGAAATTGAAGATAAAGGTAGATAATACAGAAGACTACCATGAAGGATTTTTTGAAATCTGATCTTTTAGAAAGCCTTCCAAAATCCCTTGCAAGTCTATGGCTCAGGAAACCATGCTGATTATTAGGATAGTTACCTAGAAGCAGCACTGTTTTAATAGTACCGCCTAAGACATTTATAATATGATCATTGAATTAAGTGTTTGGTGGTGAGGTGCTCATGCAAGAGGTGTACCATGAGTTTAGTTAATTTTCTGTCAACACTGGTAATTATGTAGCAATAGAACTGCTTTGATCTGCATTGATTAACCAGTAATTTCTTTGTTCTGCAATATGTTCAAGAAAGATGTAAAGTGAGTAGTCTAATTTGGGAATCAACCTGAATCTTCTCCGCATGTGTAGGACATCTCTGTGGGTAGGTGGTGTTCTGATCTGCCCACATTCTCTTAAATGCCACATATTTGAAAATTGTAGCATTCTCAGCACTACCACAGTGTAAAACTATTTGTAAATGTGTTATGTCACATTGGTTAGAATGAGAACTTGTAAATTTTGTGTGTATGTGCTAGTTATTCCCGTTATTTTTTGATAAAACGCAAGCACTGAGTACTGTGCCTGTGCATTTCCACAGTACATATGCACAAAGTACACTGTGCAGTGCTTTTATATTTATACTCCATGGATGTGATTGACAGTATAAACTGAAAATATGGTTAAATCTTCACAACTGGAACACAGTAATTATGGGGGCTTAAATGCAGCCACACAAAAGTAAAGAATTGCATACAGTTATAGTACATATAGTACATATATACATATAGTATAGATCATTTTGATCTTGCATTTATGTGTTACCTGTTAAGAGATACCAAAGACTGTGATGGTAAATTTGTCCTGAACTGCATCCTAATTCAGATGCATCTTTTGTGGAACAGAAGGTTAAAATACTGCAAAGAGATTACGGAGTCCAGGGTTTAACTGCAAACCTCTGCTTTGGGTGACAGGAGTCTTTGAAGGCTAGCTGTGTGTGTGAGTACCATGCTTAGGCACTTGGCAGTGTTGTCCAACCTGACAAGGTTCCTCTTCAGGGCAATTCCTAACTTGCTACACTTCCTTGTTATTCAAAAAATAATTCTGTAATATACTACCAAACTGCATATCTCTACCGTCTTTAATGAACAGTCTATATGAACCCAGCTGTAGCTACTAGGTTCTTCAGTAAAAGTGTTTGTTTTGGATTTCAGCCTTGTTTCCATCTTACGCAGTGGGTAATCAGTGTAATGTGATGGGCTTTACTAGAACTAGAAAAAATATACTAAAAAGCGTTAGAGTTATAGAGCAAAGCACTTAAAAGTTGGGAAATGCCTAACAATGAGAAGTTTGTTTTGTATATTCACAAAAACTGTACCTCACCTCCTTGAGTTAACAGCACAAAATCCACATCTCAGTTTCAGTAAAATGCTGAAAGAGGTAAGGGCTGTTGGAGGAGAAAGAAATCTTTGTCTCACCCTGAAGCATTTGAGCAAAGCATCCACATGATCTGGATTTCATTTCTTATCCCACTACAGTTGTGTAGTGTAGTAACGGGAAAGGTTGTAATACGGGTATGTGTAGGAACAGGAGTAAAGTTTTAGAGAGGATTAGATGTGCTGTGTCTCGAGGTTTCTAGGCTTGTTCTAGTCAAATGATTTTGTGCAATTAGTCATACCTAGGTCTTCTAACATAAGCTATTTATGTGCCAGTCAAGAAATTCTCAGTTGTCATTTTCTGTGTGGAGACTTGGGAGGCCGTAGTACATATTAATTGTAAATTGTTGTGTAATTAACCAGAATGTTAACTATAGGTACTAATTTTGATTATTCATAAACATTTGCTCCTGAAGCTCCCTTTAGGAAATTACTGTATTGATATTTGCAGTCTTACCAGCTATTAAGGACTGTAGTATAATCAATATTTGATTCAGAAAAGCACTTAATTGCTTTAGTTTGCAGACATGCTTTGCACTGCTTCTGGGATACAGTTTTGTCAAAGTTAAGGAATGCAATTTTATAAAAATGTCCAGTGAAAAAATTATTAATATTATAGGGAAAATATTATAGGATTATGTGTTATTTGCCATTTTACTTTTAAATTGTTTTTATTTGTTGTTTGTGTAAGTTTTATGTAATTACTATATTTTTGTACATTAAAAGATGTTTTAAATAAAAATAATATTTATTTTCAAACAAGACATTATGGATATTATTTCAAATTTCTCAGTGCTGTCTGTGCCAGAAGGGAGAACAGAGGTTTTCTTAATGTTTTCAATATTTTTTTTCCTGACTTTTCCCATATTTTTCATCCTGAACATGCCAGATTTTCTTTTTCCTGTGCATATAATTATTGCAAGTTTTCTTCTGTGGCTTCCCTTACAAACTTGATTTCATTTCCTATTAAGCATCTCCTTAAGTGTCATCCTTTTTTTTCCCCTTTAAGGAGTTGCTGCTGCTGTTGCTACACTTTTTCTTTGTCCAAAAAAAAAAAAAAAAGGGCATGATTATTTTTGAAATGTTGGCTATTTTTCATCTGTCACTTGCCATGTTTTGCACTGTGCAGGCTGCCCCATGGTGTCCTCTCAGCTGCGCAAGTTCCCAAGTGCCCAGAATCTCTGCTAGCTCTTGCTTTTTTAACTCTCTAAATCGCAGCAGCTATTCCAGAGTTGCTCAGTTCCTAGTTTTCTGCTGTCACTTCTGTTTCCAGCAGCTATCTCTAGTTTGTATAGAAGCTTCTCTATTAACAAATCATCCTCTTTTTTTTTTTTTTTTTTTTTTTCCCCAAAAAAAAGCAACATCACCTAAAAGACTCTGCTGTTTGCTTGAGTATTGGTTGAAGGAAGTATACAAGTAGTGCTCTGTAGACAGGCAGCTTCATGAAAACTCCTTTCTTTGCCCCATACCAAGGTTTCTGAGTGTTCAGAACCTAACAGTGTATTTGAGTTTATGAGTTTACAGGGGTTTTTTATGCTTTGGTGGGAAGGGGTTTTTTTTTGTTGTTTTTTCTTTTTTTTTTTTAAATAAGAAGTTGGACCTGCGTAGCCTAGTGGGTGGCATGCTTTGTCTATCAAAGTTATCCTGGAGTTTCACTTTTTCGTGGAGCTTTTACCCACCCAACCAGCCCCCGGGGGGGGGAAAAAAAAAAAAAAAGGTTCCATAGAAAGGTCCACAGGACTTATAATTGGACTTGTGCTAGGAACATTTTAGTGATTGACAGTATCAGGATGCAGTATGTGTGCATTACTGTCCTCATGAAAATCTTCCCAAGTATCATCAAGTTACTGCCTTTGAAAGTTGCACGTGGTACGTGAGCTCTGAAGATCTGCAGGAGTTCACCAAGGGAAGCCTCAGGTTCTTGCTCCAGTGAGTACCTTGTGACCATGGCTCTACTTGTCTTTTCTTTAGGACAGCACTTGACATCAACCGGAATACACATGCATCAGTCCCTTTGAACAGCCATGTAGGCCTCAGACCAGGCTTCATATATCTTCCTAAAACAGCTACTTTCAACAGCTTTTTGATTTACAAGGTGCAATATTAGAAGTGGGTAAAGGAAGTCTTTATTTCACACTTTCTCACTGACTAAACTCCTGGCAGACAGGTTTAAAGGGAAAACTTAGTGATGCAAATGCATGGAAATAAAAGCTGTGAGGAGGATTAGGAAAGGAAGCTGGTGAGATTCCAGTTGGATGAAGCTAAAGAGAGAACTGTGTAGACCAGTTAGCTGAAAAGGGGAGGAGAAAGGGAGGGGTTAAGGGAGAAGACTGAATTTGATCAGAGACAGGTTTTATAAAAGCAAGTGAATGAGAAAAAATATAACAGGCTGCTGGATTTGCAGAGCAATGGTAGATGATGTACCAACAGCTTGATGCTACTGAAAGCATGCAGTATCAAAATGATAAATAATCAGGCTTATAGAACAGCTTAAGTCGGAAGCGACCTACAGAGATCACTGAGCCTGACTCCAGCTCAGGGCAGCTCTCGTGAGAGCAGGTTGCCCAGGGCTTTGTCTAGCTGACACTTGAGCACCTACAGAGATGGAGATGCCATAAACTTTCTGGGTAATCTGTTCCAGTGTTTGGCCACTCTCAAAGGAAAAAAAAAGATGGCGCAGTAGAAGCAATATTTGTAAAACATTTTCTCTTTGCTGACCTGACACAGTTTTGAACAACATAGACCTTGGATTTCTGCATCGTCTTCTTGGTTGCCCAGAGCCCTGTCTGGTGAGGAGGACAGAGAGGGGCTGAGAGCTGTGGCTCTCACTCTGGCTGGTCACCTTCCACGTGCGTGCGGCACTTGCTGCATTGCAGGGGAGCAGGCGAGGGCTCGGGCTTTGCATCTGAGAGGCTCCCAGGGTCACTGCTTTGGCCTCTGCTGGGCGTGCATGGGTCTGGAGGGGTACGAACTCCTTCTTTCCCTCACCCCTGAAATGTGTGTGTTGTTTTATATTGGTATCATGAAAAGGTCCAGTCACTTTGGGCATCACTATTTTAAGGAAACATCAAGGGACTGTCTTAAGAGAAAGAGGAAGGATGGGATTATATTTGGGAAGGGAGACCTCCTGGAAATGTGTGTACTATATAATAGGGCTGACTGAAGAGAGGAACTGGTACTTGGAGAAGAAATGGATATGGGAATAAGAAGCTAGTGCAAGGAAAGAGGGTTGAAAAGAAGATAATTTGGGAGAGATGATGTCAGGAAGGAAGGAAGTAGTAAGGACTGGGAAAAGACAGCAAAGCAGCCTGTGCCTGTGGGAGGACATGCTCATGTAGAGCATGGGGTCGGGAAAGTGATGGACACATTGTGCAGTCTGCCACACTACAACAAGAAAGCTAAATTGAAAGAAATACTTTTGGTTCTTTGCTCCTCAGGGTTTTTTTTTTGTTGTTGTTTGTTTGTTTTTTTTCCCTGAAATAGCCACTGACCCATTTTGTTCTGCTTTTGAGTATTTTGGGACTTGCTCTTTTCTAGGAGTTGACTGTCTCCCTCTGCCTCTACTCGCCAAAGTGGAGAGAAGAGGCATGAACTCTGGAGGAAGGCCATTTTTCTCTTTTAAAGGCATATTTTAAAAAAATAAGCTTTTTAAAAGACTCTTTCCCTAAGAAAGGGAATGCTCTAAAACAAAGCTGAAGTCATCTGATTTATAGTCCCTACTAGAATTGTTTCAAAACTTTAATTCTGTTCAAAACCTATATAGCATTCCTTTTCCAATATATGGAATGGTCTAGCTAGGAAGTTTCTTGTCCAGGGTCACTAAGCAGGAGGTGACAGCACGGAGCTGAACTCAACATCTCTTATGTCTTAGTGTTATTCCTTATCCCTCAGGCCATAGTATCTCAAAGAAGATAGCTATTTCTCATCTTTGGATGTAAAGAAATTTGTCTCGCACTTGTTCTGTATTTTACTTTTTTTCCACGTAAATAGCATCTTTTCTTTTATGCTTAAAGTTGTTCAAGGTTCAGGTTCTTTGTTTCAAACCTATAACCTATCTCCTTAATGTTCCAGTTAGGTATTATGTAAGATTTTAATCTTTGAAGATGTGTTTCTTGCTTAGTTGTGTGTTAATCACTAATGGTGGGTTTTGTTTGTTTGTTTGTTTTTCTTGTACAATGTTCAAAGTAATACATGAAAAGAATAGCTTTTATAAGGAAACTTAAAACTTTCTTAAAGCTACTCCTTCCACTTTCTTTATTAAAATGTATGTAACCCATTAGCCTAACAGTTAATCAGGTTGTCATTCCTGTATGGGCCAAGATGAGTTAAGAGTCCAGGTCTACTTACAAAAGTAATGTAGATACTTGGCACATCACAACAAAAGTTAGTCAGGCTTGTAAATTAGTGATATGTTTGCCTCATGCATCACACCTGAGGTTTAGAGTTAGCTGAGATGAAGAAAAATAATCGAGCTGCAGCAGCTTGGTGTGGCTTGACTTGCTCTGCCAAGACTGAGAGATTGCTGTAGCTGCCCACCACTCTCGGAAATGAAATTTGCTCTGCAGTCACTTGGGCATAGTCTGTGAATATTATTTAGACATAATTCTCAATTTTGCAGTACTGAATTAATGTACTGAGCTTTCTAAATGCTGCAGGCATTCTGGGGTATATAAATGGTGTAATTATGTTTTGGTTATTCTTTAGTTTTGACTTAATGAGCATGAGTTTCTCAGTGGTTCGTGACACCGTTAATGAACTGCTCATCCAAAGGTACTTTTCCAGATTCTTGAGGCTAAAGATAGTCTAGTTATTCAGAAAATTAATCTCAAATAGTTTAGAATTCCTAGATTATCCCTCCCAGCCCTGGATTACAAAATAGTAGATCATAGCGCCATACTAAGATTAAAGTCTGGATTATTTCTCTATAGTCTTTTTTTGTGTGTGTGTGAGAGAGAGAGACTGGTTATCTAAACTATTTAACTATTTCTTACTGTTAAAAAAAAAAAGGCGATTGAAGGAAAAGGTAGTTTTTAATGCTGCATAGCCTAATCACAGTTCCATGTGTCTTTTTTTCTTACTTTATATCTACATATTTGTGTGTATGATTTTAACTAAGGGGCTTGCAGAACTCTCAGTGACTCATTTTTTATATTTGTAATGAAAGCCAACGTCTGAGTTACAGAATGCAACATTTTATATTTCCTTTATAACCTCTTAATCCAGTAATACAACAACAAACAACAACCTTTCAGATTCAATAGATTTCTTAATATCTCATCGTAAAGCATTTCTGAGAGAAATGCAAATGTATTGAGTGGGCTACGTTGTATCTTCTTGTTTTTAGCACATTTTGTCATAAAGTACATTATTATCTTCTAACTGGTACCTTTGCTTTTATAGAACCCTTCCTGGGTTCAAATTTGACTGAATTCTAAACGTGGCTGATGCATTTAGAATGTAGCAACTACTATCTGAAGTTCTTAAAAGCTTAGTCAATTAAGGTAAATAATAAATAACAGACATGTCAAATAACTTCTTTTTTCTTTGAACTGCTTACCAGATAAATCTCATTGCATCATCTTTATGAATAAGGTAACATAAAATATCTGTATTAGTTACATGGAAATATAATTAAACTTTGATTGTCTGTAACTACTTCCGGTTCTGTATTTGAATTGTTTATGTTTTGTGAATACTTTCTAGGTAGACGATGTTATTAGCTCAGATAAATCGAGACTCTCAGGGAATGACTGAATTTTCTGGAGGAGGAATGGAGGCCCAGCATGTGACGCTCTGCTTAACAGAAGCTGTAGCTGTGCAAGGTGAACATTCAGGTTAAAATACCTTTGCATCATTTTATGTCTTCTGTTTGAAATTCAGCTAAATCTCTCAAAATGCATATATTGTATTCTAAATGAATAATCTAGCACAAATAGCACATTCTTCTTATTTACCTGAGGATAAATTGATTAATTTAATTCTATAACTAAATGATCTTTTAATTAAAATAAAAGAGCACAAATGTGCCAAAATAGGAGCTATAAAATCTGACTTTATTTCAGTGTAGCTTTACAGTTTTATGTTTTGTAACTTCAAGTTGTATCTAAGTATGTATTAAACTAGTTGAGCTTTCACATGAATTGGTAATTTAGAATTCATTTAAATTATTATGTTTTCTGACACTTCATATGTGATTTTAAATGATAAAACATTTTTCCTAATTCTGTATTTCATTCTAAATACTTTTGTATTTATTAATGAAATGCACAAACAAAATCACTGATAAAGTATATATCAAGGTTTCCCTTTTCAGGCTCATGACCTAATTAATATTTGTCCTAAAACCTCAATTTTGTAGTTATTTAATGGCATTCTCACTGTTTTGCTTAAGGAAAATAACATTTTAGATGTCATGTTTATAACCTTTAACAAGCGACCCTAGTATATTTTAAAGGTTCAAAAGCCCGAAAGCAAGTAAGAATTATTACTTAGCACTATTTCTAAAATCATTATGTTTTTAAGAGCTGTCACAATTTTTGGAGGTGCTTCAATTGTGATTTTTATGGTTAGATGCTGGTAGGAGTGTATATGAACTTTTTTTCTTACTAGATGGTGACAACTTGGAAAACATGGAAGGTGTGAGTTTGCAAGCAGTTACCCTTGCTGATGGCTCTACTGCTTACATACAGCACAATTCTAAAGGTGCGTACATTACTAAAGGTTGATTTGTCTAAAGACTGTATTCCCCTCTTTTAAACATCTCTTTGGACTGTAAACTCTTAAAGGCAGAAAAAATATGTTTCTCATGATTGTACAATGCTTACGAATCTCCAATTCCTGCTGGGATGTTAAAGTAACACTATAAAATAAATATTTATTCCTGCTCCCAGTAGGTGAGAGGTATCAAATACAGAACATCAGTCAACCCAAATGAGATGGCCTGGGTTTTTCAAACCAAACATTTTGCAAGTGGGATAGGACACAGAAGGGTTTTTTTAAATTGAGGTATCAGAGCTTTCAGCATTTTTTTGATCCCAGAATTTTAAAATTTTTGCTATATAGTCATACTGTTCTTACTCTTCCCTATTCCCTTGATATTTTACTGAAGTTTAAAATCAGGAGTTTTGACCTATCTGGTTAAAGTGTCATAGAGAGTATTTTTAAGGCATCTAATGATTTATTTCAGATGGTAAATTAATGGATGGCCAGGTGATTCAACTAGAAGATGGCTCTGCTGCCTATGTTCAACATGTACCCATGTCTAAAAGTCGTAAGTATAATAATATGAGAAGTATAGTTCTAAGTACTGTATTATTGATAAATATTTACATTATCTAATAATGAATAATAGTTTAGTTTCTTATTTTAATGCAAATAATCTTGAACAGATTTAAATATTTAGTATTTAATCTTTCTAACTAGTGGCTTTTTCAAACTGTTTTTGAAGTGTTGCAATTCTTTCCTCGGAACAGGAGATAGCCTGCGCCTGGAAGATGGACAAGCAGTTCAATTAGAAGATGGAACTACAGCATTTATTCATCACACTTCCAAAGGTAAATATTTTTGAAATGTGTTTTGTTACTAGAGTTCAACAGAAATTCAGCAATAGAAAACATGACATTGTATTTAGACTATGACATCATTTAAGATGATTCCATTGTAGGTTACTTGTTACTTAGTAACATCTAGAAATTATTAAAATGAGACTGATTCAGTTTTTCATTTGGGCCTTATATAACAGTTTTGAACAGAAAAAAAGACAGCATACTTTATTATTTTTTTTAGGCCAGCATCTCAGTAAAATAAGTAGATATGCTGATAATAGAAATTTAAACCCCTGTATGCATTTCAGTAATGACTGCATGTGAAAATGAGACGAGAAAGCAGGTAAGAAAAATAAATTTCTCTTGAACTGAAAGAGGTAGAAATTCAGTTAAATTTTAAAGATCTTGTTATTGATGGTTTTGCCATTAAGTAGTAATGCAGAAAATGTCACGGATAACAGTCCAAAATGCAAATTTGTTTATTTTAAATGAAAACTTAGATTTTTGCAGAAACTGATGATACTAGTCTTGGAAATAGACCCCCTTTTCTTTGAAAAGTGACAAATAAATATTTTGAGTTTGTTTCAGTTAGTATGATGAGAATTCTGGTCTTTAAGTGGCAGTGCAAAGAGGAATAAGTATAATAATTTTTTAAGAATTTTTTCCTTAAAGGTCATCTCATATTTTATGTGTTTCCTTTGCATATGTTGGTGTCATTTGCATGATTCTCTTATTAAAATAGTTAAAATATGGACTATAGACTTTAATGCAGATGTTATATTCTTTACATTTTATTGTGAGTGAATAACAAATTGAAAGTATATTTGTTCATGTTATTTCCTTTGTAAGTAGATCAGTGTGTTTTGTAAGTAACTAATGTAAAATAGTTTTTTACTTCTATAAGTGTACAGAAGTAAAAGCTATGGGAAGACCTGTTTTGAAAAAAAGTAGTCTGTGCTATTGACAGTGATCTTTTAAGTAGTTGTATTTCTCAGATATCCTTTCCTAAACAGTTGTTTCTCATGTTATGTCTTTGTTTGGAAGACATACAAGCACTGCTTTTCTTTTTCTTTTGTAACATTTTGTAATATTATTTCTCAGACAGTTATGACCAGAGTGCATTGCAAGCGGTCCAGCTGGAGGATGGTACTACCGCCTACATACACCATACAGTGCAGATGCCACAGTCAGATACCATTTTAGCTATTCAGGCCGACGGCACAGTGGCAGGTCTTCACACAGGGGATGCTGCCATCGATCCAGATACCATCAGTGCTTTGGAGCAATATGCAGCCAAGGTATCCAGAAAGGCCTTTTATCTCTCCATAAGACTTTAATGTAGTGGCATGACAGAGCTGGCAGCAAGAGTCAGTAATAAAACTACAATTAAGAGAGTGTTCTGAGATCTTAAAAGAGAGGCCTCTGAGCTGTTTTGACAGTGCTTCATTGTCATGAGCAACTCCAGTGTGTAGTGTTGCATAAAAGGAACAAGGAATTGAACACCAGAAGGAGTTGGATTAACTTGGAAAGTGATTCAGAAAAGTAAATTACTTTCCCTAAAAATACCAATAGAAAGCTTTTTTTTTTTTTTTTCATTGAGAAGACTGGGACCCATTGTATTTGGCAAGGACAACATATGATGCAGTATAATTTAAATGACTAATCAAGTATTGAGTTTGGGAAAAAAAAAATTGATGTATGCTTTTAATAATAAAAGTGTAGTGTGAAGCTCAAAATTCATGTAGTCCACTAGCGAACTTCAGCAGTTACAAGGCTCATATTAAAATTTATGCTTTAAGGACAACTGTAAATCAAGACATAACTGTAATAATAAACAGTGCAATTTTCATGGCTTTTTAGTTTTCCAGTGTCCCAGTTCCTAGCTAATTATAATGCTCTGGAAGAGACAGGATTAGTCTTCTACTGTCATTCAAAACTGTCAAATTTTGGTAGAAGGCCAATTAAGAAAATTAAATGTTTGAAACACTGTTTGTTTTTTTTTCCCACTGTGCTTCTATTTGCTATAAATGAGAAGATCCTAAGAGAGCCAGTCAGATTTGTTACTTATGCCTGTGGTAAGATTTCAAAAAAGAATTAAAGATTAAAAAAAACCAAAAAAGCAATTCAAGCATAGGTGAGCTGCGGTGGCAAACTTTTATAAATTACCCATCTGTTCTTTCATTTTGGTTTACAGCAATCATAACGCTTTTTTAGTAGAAGGAAGAATAAGGCTTTCTTTTGAGAAGAGAAACACATATTTTGCATTTTGACACAACACATTTGTATTTTTGTCCTATTTTTTACATTGTGTGTTTCTGAATTCTGTAGTGTGAATTTATATCCTGAAGTATATTTTTGTATATCTAGGAAAAACAGTATGTTTTCTTTAAGCTTTCATCTAAGATTTATCTTGAAAAGTACTGCTTTAACTCCTCAAGAAAAGACAGTAGAAATTAGCTTCCTACTACTACATCTGCATTATGTGAAAAAGGAAATAATACCTCAGTTATCACATCCCTTTTTTGTAAGGAAAATTAGGCTAAATGTTTGTGCTGTCTGTCCATGTTCATGTTGAGGTACTAAATGTTATTCCTAATGGCTAATAGAGGCAAATTGAAAAAGGTACAAAAGGGGCAACAGTACTGAGCAAATGTATGAAATATGTGAGGTAAAGATATAATAAAATTTTATAAATTTTTTTGTTGTCCATAGAAGGGTAGTGACTTCTCATTTTATTTACCAGTATAAGGACTGGAAAATACCAGATGAAACTAGGAGGTGACAGGTTCCAGAGCTTCGAGTTCGAGAGTTGTCGGTTTTGTGGTTGTTGTCGTTTTTCAAACACACATAATTAAGCCATGGCAGTGCTTGTTGTAGGATACAGTGGATGCTAACATGGATTTAAAGAATTATGAGATAAATTCATGGGAAAAAAAAAATGCCTCCAGAGCTGTTCAGTACAAACATGTGACTTATAGTTTAGGAAGTTCCTAAGTCACAAATTGCTTGAAGGTTGGGAGTATGTTCCTGGGAATGTATCTCTGTGTGCTTGGCCTGCTCTTACACTTTCTGTAGCATCTGCTCATGGCTGCTGCTGAAAAGAAGATGGTTTGCTAGATGGACTTCTAGCTGTTCTCATGTTATTTTTAGAAGACATACTAAAACTTTCTTAAGGATTTAGGACAGTCTTTTAAAAGGAGCTCTAAATTTGTCAGATAACATCTGACACTGGCAAACAGAGGTCTCTTTTGGGGCAGAATTCTCCCAAGACTACAGAAAGCTTTAAGATCATATGTGTCTTGCTTTTATCATTAGCTTTGAAGATTTTCTCTTCAAAATTTAAAAAGAATAAACACTCGGAAGAAAGTAATTTGGAGGAGAGTGATTCTTCTATGTTCTCATTCTTTACAAAACAGGTAGAAATAGTAAAGGTCAGTGGGCAGCACAGGATCAGTGAAAGAACTCTGTAAGTGCATACAAAGAGCCAAGGAGGCTATGCAGAACCTCCCTGGGAGTACTGGAATATGTGCATTTTCTATTGCTCCTTGCTTCTCCCTTAGGCTTAGAAATTGAAAAGCAGATAAGATTTAACTAGAGTCCTCCTAATTTGAGACTAAGGCAATGCAGCCTTAAAGATTACTGCTCGCAGCTGAACAAGTCAGAGGGTATATAATTAAATTATGAAAATATTGCACCACATGTTTCCCTTCTATTAGCTGTTTTCCTACAACATCCCAACTGCTGAAAAAGTACAGCTCATGGGATGTGTGTGTATATGTATATCTGTATGGGCATTGCATGCACATGCAGTTTGGATCATTTGTTTGCATGCACACACATGCAGTTTGGATAATGAGTTTCCAGGGGCATTCATGAGCTTCTCATTTCATGTCATAAGTTCCTTTCTAGGCCAAGAGGAAGTTCAGAATCATTCAAGTTCCCCTTCTCTGCAGGATTTCCCACCTTCCAACTTCAGAAATCCTTCAGAAGAAGGTCCCCAAATAGCTATTACCTCATAAGCAAAAATAACTGCTTATAGACTGTCTTTTTCAGTCTATATGATATAATGCTTAATTTTTCATTGCTCTTCAGAGTTGTAGTTTAAAGTTGCCAAAAGAATATTGCTTTAAATTGTGTAATTCAGAAAGACGATGCAGTCTGAAAACCTCTTAGTGGATAATTTCATTGTCAAATACTTTTCTCCAAGGGAAAACACTGGTAGTTGATGCTTTGAGCAAGACCCTTTACACAACCACTAACTTCAGAAGGTTACTGTGACCTCCTTAGTGAAAGGGCGCAGGCTTACCAGCTGAGCTAGCATTCTTGTCAAAATATCTGAAAGGGGAATAAGATCATTTGGACTAGATTTAGGTGCAGCAATCAGCTTTATAAGTGTAATGAATGCATAGTGTATTGTAAAAACCTGTGTTCAACCCAGAGGGAGTTAAGGGATGGCAAACCCGTGTAAGCTATACGCTGCATTATTTTTTTTTTACAGTGAATAAAAAGCCATTGCTCTTTGAGCTGATGTACTTGAGACTTTTTTATATTTTTATTAAAAATATATATTTTTATAAGTTCCTTGGAAAGCGAAGCTATTTTTCTCTTGATATAGACTGCTGTAAAAAATAAACCTGTGCAGCAATGCATGACTCCTTAGCTGTTGTGATTTTATTATCTCAAATTGAGATGTAAATATTTTACACGTGTTTTGATTCCAAAGGAGTTGTGCTGTTTGAAATAAATTCATCAAAGAATGAAAGATATATCCCTTCACTAAAAATGATTTTTTTTTCGGTCTGAACTAAGTATTATTAATTTATTATAACACTTTTGCCAGTCTGTTGATTTAATGCATGTAGTTCTGGCAGTCTTTTCGTCTGTGTGTAAGGCAACTTGAGTTGCTTATCTTCATAACTATTTTATAATGCAGCTGATAAAAGTGGTGACTTGTAAGTTAATGAACTATAGAATAACCATGCTTCAAGAGGGAGCTAGAGAGCTGTGGAATAGTAAACCCTTAGGAACTGTCTGTAACCCGCTGCTTTTCAGATAAATTAATATGGCCTGTAATTGTTTTTCCCTATCTCAATTTCATTTTTCCAGGTGTCTATTGATGGAAATGACAGTGTAAGTGGCACAGGAATGATAGGTGAAAATGAACAAGATAAAAAAATGCAGGTATGTAGCACAATACAAAGTGATTAATTCAAATTTATCTATTTCTTCTGTTCTCTGTGCCCTGCAACCTGCACTGTAGGAGTTCTGTTAATCTATGAACTAGGAATTTTTCACCTCAAACCTATGCAGCTAGGTTGTATTTTTCACTTTGTGGAAGATCCATTTACCAGATTTTATAAAGATCTCAAAATACTTTTGGTTTTATATTCTTTTTCTTTTCTCTTGAAAGGTAAGTAAAAGTTATGTTGAATTTACAAGATTTTCAGGCTGCCTCTCTAACTGTATATTTCATCAATGAGAAGTTAAATAATTCAACAGTTCTTTTCCAGAGGGAAAGTCCTTTTCTTTAGTCCTTAAAACATGAGTAACACTGGATCAAAAATAATAAGACCATTTTAAATAAAATGGCATGTTGCTAATATCAAGTTACACGTTGTTTTCAACCTCAGCCTAGCATAAATTAAAGTAAATATGGAGGTAGCTTAATCTTTTGCATATAGGCCAACCTGTATGCCATATGGAAATGTGCCAATCTTAAGCAGCATTGTATTTCAAACGGAAAATGATCTAATATTTCCTAATTATCTCAAAAGATATTGAGACTTAATCTCAAGTTCTTACCCCATAAGGTGACTTCAGTTGGCCAATGAAAATTTAAGTCTGCAAAAACTATTAGTAATTTTCAAAAATCTTAACCGTGACTATATTTTAATGCAAGTAGATATCTACTTTTAGCTCCTCTTGAGATAACATATTATTTGAAATAGTCTTATGTTTAGGTATAAGTGTTTGCTCTAAAATTTTTAAGACCACAGTAATACAATAACGGAACAGATGTTAGGCCACAGAGTAATCATTCAAACCTCTTGCATATGGTTAGCTTTCACACTAAAGAAAAAACAGAACAGCTCTTTGTGAATCTTTGTGTGATATGTATGTGTGAGGACAGAAGAATATGTGTGACCAAATGGGTATGATATGCTATTTCTTTTCAAGCCTGTCATACCCATCTGTTCATAATAAGAGCAGAATCATACAACTAACGTTTATTCGTACACCATACAATATAAAAATCTTGTTTGAGATCTTTGTGTCCTTTGTTGTTCATCTGCAGTGTTAACTCTCTGAATTAAGTTAGGATGTATGTGTGATTTCTTTTACAATTATTTCCTGTTTAATCCATTTAAAAGTGTTTTGAAGGACACAATTCCTCTTGAGAAGTTTCACATTATAACACAGCTTTACTTGCTGTGTTCTTTGATTTTAGTATCTAACATCTGAATTTTTGTATTTCTTTAGGCAGCATTATCTCCTAAAAATAATAACCTACATCTCTCCTTGTAGAACGGTAAACTAAGTGAATTCTTAATAATCCTAAACTCGTATGAACTATTGTATTACTAAGATACAAAATAGTTCTGCAGATAGTTGTTTGAACAAACAAATGCTCAGCATTTCCAAATGATTTCTTTTCGTGACTGTTCTACTTGTTTTTAGGTTATTTCTTTCCCTCTTTGTAGCCATCAATATTGGTAAAATAATTCTTTTATTTACTTACAGATATTAGGAATAACATTGATTACAGAAATGCTTAAATTTTCTTTTAAACTTTAGAATACTTCAGCCTTATAGCTGATCATAGCTACATAAATATTTTTATATATTGAAACAGCAAAGAGATACCAATGGATTTATTGACAAGAAGGTCAAATCCAAAAATGCTTATGTGTAGGTGTTTAACCAAGCATATACTACCAGTCGTGCATCTTCTCCACCTATCTTTTAGCTATTGAAATTACTTCTCTGGTTAATGGTGAATATTATTGTGGGTTAAACAGTAATATTAGTAATGAATTTCATGAGTTATATTTTCCCTGTGGTTCACGAGAAAGTTGTATATTTAAGTGGATTTCCATGTTCAGCTTTGTATCCTTAGTCTTTGCATTTTAGATTTTTCTGATCAGTTGTATTGTTCTTTTGATTTTTATGGGTTTTTTTAAATTAGATTGTCTTGCAAGGACATGGAACAAGAGTGACTGCAAAAGCTCAGCAGAGTGGAGAAAAAGCTTTTCGCTGTGAATATGATGGCTGTGGAAAGCTGTATACAACAGCTCACCATCTTAAGGTAACAATATATAAAATGAGCATTGGTGCTGTGCAGGCATACTTTTTATTTGGTTGGAGGGATTTTGTTTGTTTTGTGAAGTTATGGTTAAAAAGTTATCGAAGCGAACAAAGAGCTAATGATAATGTTGATGTTTTGTAAGTACTTCTTGGGCTGATGTTCCTGGAATTGATTGTCTCAGGTGTTCAGATTTTGCTTAGTGTTCTGAGAAGAGGCTGATTTTGAAAATTAATCATGAAATAGACTGCATTCACTGACAAAACAAAATACTCCTTTTGCCTGTCAATATCGTATAAAATGCAGTTTAGGCAGAGCTAATCACTTGTCAATGAGTTAAGCTCCCTGCAGTGGCTCTTTGCCTCAGATAAGACAGTCTGCTAAGGTAACTGACGTTGTATGGATCATGTGTTGGACAGTACACCTGCGTGTTCCTTCATGCAGTACAAGAGCATCATTAGAGGGCTCACTGGAGTCAAAAATCAGTGGCATATGTGTGTGCTGTCTTTAATGTTGCTTGGAGACTACTCTGCATATATCTATAAAAATGTGAGGTTTTTTGTAAAACTAACTGGAAAGCATTCGATTAGACCTTGAGAAGTGTCATTTTTAGTTTTAAGGAAAATACTTTTATCCCATTCCATTAATTTTTTTTCACCAATTTAAAAAGAAGATTCTTTTCGAATGTGAATCTTAGGAAAATAAACAAAGTATATTGTTTCTGAGAATGAGGTTTCTGTGTTGACGAAATTGGATAAAACATTTCACTGAGCCAGAGTATTGGATGTCTTGGTAGGTGCACGAAAGGTCACACACAGGAGATCGACCATATCAGTGTGAACATCCAGGTTGCGGCAAAGCATTTGCAACAGGTAATGTTTTGTACACTAGTTACTCCTATCTGTTAGTGTTTTTCTTTATAAAAGATAAGGATTTATTATAGCCTTATAGCCTTTTTTAACTGCAAAGGATACAACCTGTTTCTGAATGAGATCCATTTATGGTAACTGCCAAAAAAAAAAAAAAAAAAAAAAAATCCAGCTAATGCAGCATATAGAAAAGACAGAGGATTTCTCTGTTAGTTACTGGAAGAAAAATGAGGTGAAACAATTTTTCTCTTTATTTTTCATCTGCTAGGCTACCATCCGTTTAAAGAAACATGAAATTAATAAGTTAAATCAGGTGATAATAAGAAACTTGATTTTGGATAAATATCTGATCTTCTGGTCTAAAGTTGAAAAGATTATTTATGGGAAATACTCAGTTTTGAGTGTTCTTTATCAAAATTGTACCAAAGAGTGACTTTTTCATGAAGTACACTCTAGTCAATACAAACTACTGTATTCATGCATAATGTCAGCCTATCATTTGATCATGAAAAAGGCAAATACGAGTGGAACATGGAAGATAGTGAAAGAGGAAAAGTTGTTTCAAATTTATTCTTTTGCTTTTTATGCAAATTTGTATGATACTTAGAAGTGAAAGGCTATAATTTTTTTTATCCTTAGAAAACAGAAAAAGATGTTTCTAAAAGAACTCCATGTGATTCAATATATTTAAATATATTCTTTGACCCCACCACCAACAGAAATGCTGATGGGAAAGGTCAAAAGGGAAGCAAACACACTTAAATGATTATGAATCTGTTTAATTGCATGGTGTTTGTAAAGAGATTCAGAACTATGTAATGAAATAGTCTCCCCTTTGCAACAGACTGGTGCACAACTATAATCACCTTTCTGTCTATTAGTACCATATATTTGGTCAGAACTACTTTAGATGATCAGTCGAGTGCATTCTATTGACCAAGTACATTCTAAATACTAAATACTTCTGGGTTAAATAACTGGGTTAGATAATGAAATTGAGTGTTTGTCTGTTAAAACTTTTAAATGTAAGAACAAATGTGCATCTTGTTAGGCAACCTTCATGTTCTTAAGTAAACAAAACAGGGATGTTTTGAGAAATTAAAACAGATGCTATCTTCTTGTAGAAAAATATAATCACTCATAGGCCCAAGATTCAAATTCGTTTTCTTAAATGGATATTTTGGGGTTCTTTGGTCATGATCTTTTCAGGAAAATAGGAAAGGAGAGATTTTGGCAAAATGGTCTCTGTAAAATAACTTACAGAGGTCTTAGCCTGTTGACACTAGTGATATTTTTGATGATGATGAGTTCCTGAAAGTAATTTTAAAAGGAAGGAGTGCTCATGACTGGCTGGTGGCACATATATATACAATAATGTTGTTAATATTGTTTAGCAAAATTAGAATAGACTCAAAGCCTTGGAAATAGTAGAGCTTTTACTGTTGAGTAATTCATGGTATTGATTGCTCTCTGAGATAATAATTAAATAATTAAAAAATAAAATTTATTTTAATGATAGTAGTGATAAGAGACCAAAAAAAAAAGTTCATGTAAAAACACAGATTCATCTGAAGACTGAATAAATTTTCTGCATGTTATAATCATTACAGTCTATCCCTTTGAGGGAAAGGCAAGGCATTTAGAGAAGTGTACTTTCTTCAGAAATAAATGAAGAAATACTTTCCAAACTTTGTTCTGTGCTCAGTGTGGTGCAATGAAAAGCATGAGAAGAGTAAAATAAAAAACTTTACTCATTAGAGAGTTTCCTGATTGGAATGACCAGCATAGCTTTTAATCATGATGGTTTCTGAATATCCTAATTTTGTATGTGTACTATTGTAACATCCTTTCTGATATTTAGGGTATGGGCTAAAAAGTCATGTCCGAACACACACTGGTGAAAAGCCTTATCGGTGCACAGAAGAAAATTGCACCAAATCATTCAAGACTTCAGGAGACTTGCAGAAACACATCCGAACCCACACAGGTACTATAATCATCTGCATTTTGTTGTTGTTGTTATTTGGTTAGAATTAGGTGGATAATTTTTCTCTTTGATCTTTTTATGATTTTATACTTATGAAATCAGTCTATGTATATTCTCTTTCTGAAACCCAGTGAGCTCAACAACATTTAAGTATGGTAAGCATTTACTGCAAATGGAGCATGCAGCATTTTTCGGAAAAGTGCTTAAACTTTCACACTGCCATTACAAATGCACTAACTTTGAGCAACGTGTGTAACTCTTGCATTGTCACTGAGACACTTGAGGCCTTTATAGTTTCTTTGTAGATGGAAATTATTGATATTAACAGAATGAGGAACTTTCCTTCAGTAGTACAGCTCACCTTTTAGAAATTCCATCAATATTTTTAAGTTTTGGTGTTTTCAGATAACTTGCATGCTGGTTTTATGAAGGCTGACAATTCTCATATTGTTATTATCCTGATTTCCCTCATCTTCTGGCAGCAGAAGAATGAATAACAATATAATGCAAAAACAGCCGTATAGATGTACAGAATGTATATCCAAATGTATAGAAAATAACATTTAATGTTTGGTCTAATTAAATTCACGTGAAAGCCAAAACAGAAATGAATTCTGGATAGTGTATCCTGCACTCTACAAAACTCTGTCAGTGTGCATACACTTGTGCAAACATGCTTGTACAATGTCTCTTTTGCTCATGAGATCTGAAAACATACACACAAAACTTAATAGGAAGAATATCCTCTTAAACTTATTAACGTATGTGATTCCACTCATTATATTAACTCACCTATAGAACACCTGCAAGTTTATTTGTATCTCTTAATTTTAGCCATTATAAAGAGAAAAAGAATGAAAGAAATATTTTTCCTCACATTTGGAAGAAGAAAAAGAACAAAAATAAAAGCTGTTTATTACATTAAAACAGCTTTGCTCTCCTATACTTCTGTATTTAAGGGCAGTCTGTTGCCATCAGTGCTATGTCAAATGGACATTGGGATAAGGATATGAAAGTATCATGTATTTTTTTCTTCCAGAACAGTTTGAAGTCATTGTGTAGTCTAGGTGTCCCTGCTGGAGCAGGGAGGTTGGACTAGGTGATCTCTAGAGGTCTCTTCCAGCCTCAACCATTCTGTGAGGCAACGTGAGCTGTGTAGTATGATCAAGTGCAAACTCTAAAATGAAACATTTCTGTAGTATACAGAACAGATTAGTTATCTGCAGGCAGGTTTTTTTTTCTACATGATCATAGAAGTTTACATGGAAATTCAATATATTTTATTCTACTTTAGCTGTTGAGATATGACTTAAGCTAGCTACAGTTACCATTCAGTCCCTCAAACAGTATTAGTAAAACATGGACTCCCAGCAATCTGTGCATCAGAGTTTAGGGGTTTCTTCAAGTTACAGTTTTAAAAAAAGAGTTGCAGCAAACCAAAGAATGAGAGAGAAATTGCACCGAGTCCTTTCTGTGGTTGGAGGTTGCGGTGTACGCTTGTACGCTTTGCAGGTTACAGCAGCACAGCGATGGAGACAAAAGGGTCTGGGCTCTCTCTGCTCTCTGCCATGGCCTGGGAGCCTTTTCATTCCTTTATCATGTAGAGCAGCATTAGCATTCCTGGTGTTCTGCCCATTTGATCTCAGTGTGATTTTCTCTTTATTTTTACTAGCAGTCCAATCTCATTTTCTGCTGCTGTTAAATGCTTGCATCAGGTTCATAACAACCCCAAACATACCTGCACCTCATCTTCTGACACAACCTAGTGGCTGAAAAGCCATTTCTGCCCGGGAAGCTGTGCTGGTGGCAGAGTCCATCTTTGGACACTGGTGCTGCAGCAGAGCTGGGGTAGAGCTTGAAAGTGCTTTGACTTGCTTTACATTTCTACTACCACAAATTGCAGTCACCTGGAAACAGGTCGAGCTGCCCAGACCCGCCGGGTGACATTCCTGAGGCCTTGCTTAGGAATGACCTGGCCCTGCTGGAGCCAGCCGGAAGGGCTGCTCTTGTGCAGGGTGGACTGCAGACCCTGGCACCTTTCCGGTGTAATGTGAGGTTCTGTGTTGAGGCTGGGATTAAGGGAGCCATGACAACACAACACTGAGGCATGTACACTTACACGCTGGCCGCCTTGGCAGGCAAATGCAGACCTTCCCTAATAGCTGCCGTAGGTAGTGAATTACAGTTTCCTCTGCCAAGCAACTAACTACTTTGGAGTTCCATGGTATTAATGTCTCTATCAGGACTTTTCTGTTTCTGTGCTTTAGATACTTAATGTTGTGCTTGTAGCGATGATCTGTCCTCTCTGCTCTCAGATTCTTGCTTTTGGTAAACGGTGCAGTGAGTGGATGGAGCTTAGCTCTGCAACGGGTGAAGCTGCGACAGGGTAGCAGGTCAGGTGGGGCTTCTGCCTTAGGCCTCGTACTTGCCCTGGGTGACGATTCTGGGTGTGGCTGGGTAGAGCTGGTGGGTAGAGCTGAGAGTAGGCAGGGAGCAGCCTTACCATTCATAACGAAACGCTTTGATGGAATGATGAAGCTAACATGTCTATATTACATAAGTGGATTTCTTTAAAAAAAAGAAAAAAGGTGTTTGTAATTGATTTGGTTTGAGGGTTTGAAATTTGAGTTTTGGGCTGTGTCTCTTTAAAAAGTTGGGTTTGCTCCTGTAGGTTAAGTGTTTTCTACAATTAATTTTACTAATCTGTCTATAGCTTGTTTATATGCTAAATCATGTTCTGCTTTTCATGTTATGAAGTACAATTGATAAACGATATACGATACCGTTTGTATATGTATATGAATTTGGGGGGGGAGTTAGGTGCATATTAGAATATGTACTGTGTGGAAGGTATTCCAAGCGACTGAGTCTGTTTTATATATCATAAAAAACTAAATGCATGATTATTTAGCTTACAGTCTTATAATTTTCTTAAACTTTGCCAGATGTGGCTAAAAACTAGAGCAGTCTCTAGCAGTATGTTCGCAATATTTCTGAGGGAGATTCTCAAGAGAGAAGTACCTACCTTCCTTAGGTTCTGCATTCAATCTAAGTATTTTTTGTGTTCAACTTCTGCATGTGTGCTTGTTTTCTTTTTTTCTCTCTCTCCAGGGGAAAGACCCTTTAAGTGTCCATTTGAAGGATGTGGCAGGTCATTTACAACATCTAATATTAGAAAGGTTCACATCAGGACACATACAGGCGAAAGACCTTACTACTGTACAGAGCCAGGATGCGGGAGAGCTTTTGCCAGTGCAACTAATTATAAGAATCATGTGAGGATACACACAGGTACATGAGTTATGTTTTGTAGTATTTTGAAGGGCAATGTGCTGTGTCATTCTCCTTCAGTTGCATTGAAACTGGGCTGTAGACCCTTGTTTGTATCCTGGCTCAGTGCTTTCACTTGGGCCTCATCTTTCTTCCACTGACTCTAGTTAAGCTGTTTGTTTCTGCACCTTAGCTCCCAAGGCAGAATGACTTTGGTTTCGATACAAAGTTCTTTAAATACACTGCAAAACCTTGTCTTCAGCTGACATTGAGCTAAATCGTTAATATGTTTTGGGGGCTTGCCTCTGTTGTGAGTTGGACAGTACAAGCCCGAGCTGGAATTTAGCTTGCCTCAGTGAGTCACTCTTTCATTCCAGTTTTGTTTTCCTTGCTACTGAAGTGGGGAGTCAAAACCTTATGTTCCTGGACTAGTCATTAAGAATCATCTGTACAAATAGAAAGTTATAAAAGTTGGTGACAGACATTATCTTTATAGCCTTACGTGCTTTATGGAAGCATGTGCAAGTATAATGGAGATAAGTTTTATATCTCCATTTTGTAATATGGTTTTCAATGTAATTTTTGCAATTATTTCATTGATTTCAAGTGCCAAGTTTTTATACATTATACTTGTATTTTTATTTATAGTCATATTAGACAATAATTATTTAAACTTATACTTCCTATAGATTTCTTTGGAGCATAAAGTCTCAAAAGTGAAATGCTGCTTGTGTAACAGCGTACATGATAACTGAGGGAAAAATGTGGGGCTTCTGAGGATAGAAGGGACAAAGTTGGCAATACTGTGGCAAACTGATGTTAAGGTTGACCTCCCAGGACGCCAAAATACTATGGTGTTCAGGGAAGCAGTTTGCATCTGCTCTCATCTTTAGTGTCAGTTACTAAAGCTTCTGTAAACTGCAGCTTTCAGATTGTTGTTCTGTCTTCATATGAAGGACATTTTTAGACAGACTGACAGGGAGAGAAGAAGGCCCAACTTTTATTGGCAGTAGTTATAAAAGGAAACATAAAGATGCTGCACTGGTACTTGGTGAACTCTACTAAATTCCTACCAATTTGTTGACAGTTTTTATGTGCATCCTACTTAAAGTTGTTTTTATGCGTTTTGTTTTTTCCTATAGGGGAGAAGCCCTACGTCTGTACAGTTCCTGGTTGTGATAAACGTTTTACAGAGTATTCCAGTTTATACAAGCACCATGTTGTACATACTCATTCCAAACCATATAACTGTAATCACTGTGGAAAAACATACAAACAGATTTCCACACTTGCTATGCACAAGCGAACAGCACACAATGACACAGAGCCCATTGAAGAAGAACCAGAGGCCTTTTTTGAGCCACCTCCAGGTTAGAGTTTGTAGGTTTTGGATCTCTTGTTATAACAGTAAAAATGAGTTCGTTAATATTTAGGTGTTGATCATAACCACAGAAATGAAAAGCACAGATAAAAATCTAGAGTACTTAGTAAAGTTATTTAACTTCATGGCATTTTTTTTAGTATGACAGGTAACCTGTAAACTGAAACTGAGTGAGTAATTGTTCATAAACTCAGTTTATAGCAGGCTGATGATACAATAGAAATTCACATTGCAGTCCCAGCAAGCCTGCTATAAACAGATTGGCTGTAAATATGAATGTGGGAAGGAATCTGGAAGAGTCTGATATGTTTATATTTGCAATATACTGCATTATTCTGAGTGGATTTTCTAAGAATACGTGTAACAACATACTTGGTGGCAGTCTGATACTGAGCTATTTTGTTGTAAAGCTGATAGCTTTTCTAGACTGTTGTAGAGGCAGTTAAGAAGGTATGCTCACATGTTGTAGTGCTCTTAAAATATTTTCTATGGTATCGTGATTACTGAATTCTGTGATCATTAAAAGTCACATTGAATAATATACAGTGAGAGAAGAAATGTAACTTGGAAAATTATGTTATTTTTATATCTGGTTGAGGATAGGAAAAAAATACGTAAACTGTATTTGTCCAAAAAGTGGGTTTACTGCATATATTTGGAGAACTGCACTACATGCCTTTTAAGGAAAAAATGCTATATTCTGATACCACCTTTTAAGGTAATATTAAGATTTACATTTGTTGAGGTTAAACGTTTGTTAAGATAGCAAATGTACTTAAATCGTCACACAAAGGCATCACTGTATTCTTCTGTATGTTTGTTAATGAATAACTCTTTTCATAAGCTGCCAGTTGGGCTTGCAAGAAGCCTCTAGAATGGAGAAGTTAACATTTAATGAATTTGTCAAAAGTGTTTGCTACCATTTCGATATTTGGTTATAAATGAAATACAGTTTTATAATATGTAGTTTTTATATGTATTAGAACTCATTGCTAAACAACTATACCTCTGGTTTCAAAAACAGTCATTTGGGACTGACTTCATTTTGGTATCTTTCCTTTCTTTATTTTTCTTTTTTACCCCTGTAGTATTGAAAACCTTCAAACCAGACTGCCACTTAATCCTTGTCATTTAGCTTTCCTGCCAGTATTTAGGGTATGCAAACTACATTCTTGCCTTTGTTGTATCAAACAGGTCAAGGTGAAGACGTTCTCAAAGGCTCCCAGATAACCTATGTGACAGGTGTCGAGGGAGAAGATGTCATTTCGGCACAAGTTGCTACAGTCACTCAGTCAGGGTTAGGTCAACAAGTAGCGCTCATTTCCCAGGACGGAACCCAGCACGTAAGTACTCGCTGTGCTAAGGAACTGGCAGCAACGTGCCCAGAGCTGGGGCTGCCCCACGTGATTCATAACATCCCTTAGGATCCTTCATAAATACCTACTTAGGTTTCCTGTGGTTTTGGAGCTGGATCAGGATAGGTTTAGGATTGGCTTCCTCTGGGATACCTAAATTAAACATACATAGCTAGATGGGGTTTTTCTGCTATCTATGTTTGTAACTGCTGCAAACTCTGCAAGTCCATTTTGCTCACACTGTAGGCTGTTATAACAATTGCTGAGTATAGTTTAGTTTCAGAGATTTCCCTGAATTTCCTAAATAATTAACATCTGATTGTTACCTTCTTTGACATCTATCTGTACACGTTTTTGATAAATAAAATCTTTTAGGCCACCTGCCTGTCTTAAAAAGTGTTTGTTAGTGTGCAGTCCTTTACCATTTCTAGCACAGACAAGAGAGGATCAGGATAAGGAATGCTTTGATGGTTCCTGTGGATAATATTTTTTAAGAAGTTACTATGCAGTTCCATTAAGGGAGATTTCAACAAAAAGCCATATTTTTTTTACTGTCTTGTTTAGTTCTAGTATATGACGAAAATTATATTTCAGCTAAGAAAGTAGTTGAACTGCAAACAGCATATGAAAAAATGTCTTCTGTATCAGAAACAGAAGTGAAATATTAAAGGGAAGCTGTTATTTTACAGGCCCTAAACACTGGAGTTAGTAAGTAACCATTTTTTTACACTCTAAAATGAAAGCCTGCGGAAGTCTTAACATGGACTTTTTGCATTTTTTTACATTACTTTTTAGCTCCACTGTAGTTCTATAAATTGCAATTGTATTGACTTATAAATCATACATCAAATCATATCCTATTCTGACAGGCTAGTGCATCTTACACTGGAGACATTAAAAAATATTTTTATTGAAATTTTTATTCTTGTTTTAACTTCTGAATCAATAGAGACCTTTTTAAGATTTCCATTAAGATGAAAGTATGTCAGGTGGTATTACTGTGGTTGACTCTATCCACTGTGTAAGACGTACCCAGAGGTAACCTTTCATGCAGCTATTTGGGATATGATCTGGTGAACATGGAATCATAGACTCTGTGGACAAGTACGCCTAGTTTTGTTATTACTGATGCAAAATGTTTTGGTTTTTTTCTGTAAATGGGTTTATGTGTTGAAATGACCATGAAATATTACATCCTCCTCAGTAAGATAAAAATGATGAGCACTGTTTGTCCAAGAGAGAGAGTGGGACAAAGACAGGCAGTGATTCTCAGGAAATATATGTCTTTTGGGAAGTGAAACAATAGTTTTTAGAACCTACGGCCAATGTGAGAACAGTGCTAACAGTGCTGAGAACAGTGTTAGTTTTTTCAGCTATAATAAATACATTGCCTCTTCATGCTGGATTGTTACACATGTTGTTTCAAATAAAGAAACTGCACTACCAATTAACAGGACTTTATTTGATAAATACTGTTACACTTTAAATGCGTGACATCCTGTCTCAGATTTTATTTAAAAACATTTACAGATTTCTTTTTTAACCTGTAAACATATGTCATGTTGCTGAAAGCTAAAACTCTAGTCTAACTCAAGCAGCAATTTTTAATTTTTTAAACACTTTTAAACTTTTTAAAAAATCTTTTTTTTAATTCAGCAATGATTTTGTGTTTCAGGTCAATATATCTCAGGCTGATATGCAGGCCATTGGCAATACAATCACTATGGTAACACAGGATGGCACCACTATCACAGTCCCTGCCCACGACGCCGTCATCTCTTCTGCAGGAACACATTCGGTAGCAATGGTTACTGCAGAAGGCACTGAAGGACAGCAGGTAAAACACTCTCCTGTGTATATGTATAAGATGGCATTGTAAGATGAAATAAAATAGACATACAAGCAATTACACACACAAACATACATATATATAAAAAAAACTAAGGCAGTTTCCCTGCCCTAGCCATGACATTTTCCTCATAATAATATGATGATTTTCTCCACTGCTGAAGAGAACATAACGGTATTTCAGAATGTTTTAGAAACATTAAGAACAATTTATTAAGTACCAGTCAAATAATCCATTTAGGTATAAGCAAAATAAGATGTGGAGATACTAACTATTTTTACCTACATAACACAACGAATGTGTGGCAGAACTAAAAACACAGTCCAGTATGAATTTTATCTCTTCATCACTTAACATTTTTGGACTGTAGTTCCTTTGGCAGAGAGGAAACATTTGTGTATTTTTCCTGAATTTTTACTTTTCATATACAGCTACAGTAGTTAATGTTTTACTACAAATGTAGTAATACAATTTTTAATTCCTCTTTTCATTCCAATGTTATAAAATTAAGACATGTGGAAATTAAAATATTTATTAATCAGCATGCTCTGTATACATGCATAATCATAGGTTTACAGGCATAGTTAAAAAAATTTCTGTGAACTTCTCTGAGGACATTTTGTGGTTTGAAGCCTAGTAGATAATGTTAAAATACAATGTAATGGTAACTTGCTTAAAATATGGTATGTTTTGCAGAATAACATTATTCTAATAGATAGTGGTAGCCTTGAAGTTAACTTGAACTTTGAGCTATGAAGTCTGTAATGGTAGCAGCTTCATAACCCAGATAATTTTCTTTGGTCTTGAAGGTTGCTATTGTGGCTCAAGACTTAGCAGCATTTCATAGTGCCTCATCAGAAATGGGACATCAGCAGCATGGGCACCATTTAGTGACAACAGAAACCAGACCTGTTACATTGTTGGCTACATCCAATGGAACACAAATTGCAGTACAGGCAAGTCTTTTGGAGTGTTTCTTATTCCTAGAGGTGGAAGCTCTTAGTCATGTGATAAACTTAATCTAATAAATGTACCTTCCCTGATAACATAGTCACATAAAGAAATAATATTACATTTTAAATACAGCGTAGGATCAGGAGGAGGAATAATAAGCATCTTATTTTCCAAATCACCTAGTAAAACTTCTAAAGAACAAAAAAAAAAGGAAAAGAGGAGGAGAGGGTAATATTTGAGGCCAAGTGAATCTTTGACGAAGAATGGCATATATATTCAGTGATGTGATGCTTCAGAGTCATAGGTCTTGATTGGAAAAGTACTTTCACTCATCCTTCAGCACTATATATAAAGTTGATGAAGAATACCAAACACTCAAAGTAAACATGCAAAAGTAAATTGCTATGAATTTAGCAATATAGATAAAACAACTCACCTAGCAAACTGAATCTGTGCTATTTGAAGTTTGAAATAATAGTGCAAAATTGAAATATATGCAGTTTTGCAGAAAGATTAAAAACAAAATATATCTGGAAGAATCGCCTTTTGTTTATCTGTGTAACCAATATGGTACAAAGAGCAGTTTCTGTAAATGGTTTCTCACATTGTCTTAACACTACATTGATTCTGGATATGAAAGATAAGTTTAATTTGAATTGGGCTCGTTTTTGAGAAAGCCTGGAAACCAAGCATAAATTAGAGTTCTGTCTAGAAAAGAACTGAAAATAAAACTAAAACAAGTATTTTTGTGAATAGTATTTTTAGAGGAAAGAAAGTTAGTTTTGACTGGAAGCTTGGGGGAAACATCTAGGGTAAATGCTTGACACTATGCTACTTTATTCAAGACACATAACTTACCTATGTTTATATACTGCTTTTGTTATACGTGATATTGGTAGGTAAGTAGAAGCTTTAGCAAATTTTGTAACTGGAAGATATAGTATTTTAATAATACTGCTATCATGTATTTAAATTGAATTAAATTCTTTTCTGAATAAAATACATTTTTAGAGGTACTGAAAGTATATTCTGCTATCAGAGGATATCTCTATTTTCATACTGATTAGGTAGATGTTATCTAATATTACTCAAAAAAGTTTGACAATACTGAGTGCACTTGTGTTATAATACTGATTGGCATCTAGGTCTTTGGTTTAATTTTCAATTTTTCTTAATAAATTTATATCCTTTATATTATGCAACCTTGTAGGTTTATTTATTTTTAAATGCATTTGTTTCAGCTTGGAGAACAGCAGTCTTTGGAAGAAGCCATCAGAATAGCTTCCAGAATACAACAGGGAGAAACACCAGGAATTGATGATTAACTTCTAACACTGCTACCAGAACAATAGATTTAAAGGTATTTTATTTTCAATCAACAAAGGTCCATGCCAGCAGCAATCCATAAAAACTTTGAAGTTCCCCGCTCATTGATACCGTGTATACATTTTATGCAAGAGCGAAGAACATTTTGTAACTTTTGTGTACATAACCCTTGGAATGGACTGACATCATCTACTTCCAACCGTTGTATATTCAGGAATATGGAATTAGGATTACATAATAAATTTCCTTGTTACCCTTTCATCAGATTTCAGACTGGCCTACAAGCAAGTGAAAAGTGAAATAGAAGTATTGGAATTATTTTTTAATGTCATGTACAAATAATGAAGGCATTGCTGAAGATTTCAAATTTAAAATGCTGTAACAAAGATGATCATTTCAGGAACCCCTACAAGTAATAAAGAAGACAAACCTTTTTAAATTGCTTTCCAGAAATGGAGAAGTCTTGGATTTTGAGCCTTCTGTAAATCTTCGTATTTTGATTTGTTTCGTACAAATTTGAATACTGTTTAGATTATCTACCCCATCTCATTCATTGTAAATACAGACTGTTAATGCTGGAAGTGCTAATTATATTACCTTTAAATTGGATTATGTACAAAAGAGAAACTTTGGTTGTTCAATATTAAAGGAAGTAAATCTAATGATTTCGTTTCTTTATATACTTCATTGCAACTGTTACCTTCAAATTATGATGCAATAAATATAACAATATTATATTGTCTAGCTAGGATAATATTGTCATGTGACATACTGTTTTACTTTTTAATGAGAATGAAGTTTTTGTTTACAGCCTGTATAAATTTTCCCGAAGTTTATTTATCTTAACTTTTTGGCATATGGATTTTGATCATAACACATTATAGTTTATTAACTGTTTAGTATTAATGATTATTAATTTTAAGCATTCTAAAACACTACAGGAATGATTAACAGGATAAGTAGGATAAGTACAAGAACTCATAGTTTAACTTTTATCAGTTACAAGTGCCTGCAGCTACAATTCACTACCTAAGATATGCTGATAATTAGTGCTTTTGAAAATCAAGACCTAAATTATTAGAAATTAGGGATTAATAATGAGGATTTAAGTACAGCGTTTTTTGCCCATTGTTAAGGAAAAAAATAAACAAATTATAGATATGTCTAACACATACAGTAAAAGGTACCTTTTAAGCTTCTTAATACCAAAAAATGTCTTTACTCTTGTCTTGTTAGTAGGCTCATCAAGCAAGTTAAAATTTCGGGCTTCATATAAGATTTACTGATTGTTTTAGATGAGTATCAAGAACACAAGTTTGGCAGCTTCTGAAACTGAAGCCTCATCGTTTACCATGTCAAGAGAAGAATTAAAAATCTTCTGGATGAAGTGCTTATCAAGTAAGCATTTTATAAGTAGGGTGAGGTACACATTTTACCATAAAACCAGAAGTTCATAGCTGTGTACATACAGGTATTTGACTTCTAAAAGGCCAACATTGAATAGTAGGTAGCTGATTTAGTGTAACTAACTATATCAAAATTGGTTATAGCCTCTTAGGTTTCTCATTCAGATATGGAAATGAAAAAAGGCAATGAAAGTTGACAGTACAGTATGATAGATATGGACAAAACAAAGACTGTTTTCTGGATCTGCTGCAGGGTGGAAGTTTCTGCAGTTTAAGTATAGAACTGAGGTTTAGGTGCTAGTTTTCCTAAAGAGTCTTAGGAAATACCTGACATGCCACACAGACAAATATACTATGCTAGAAGGATTAATTACCTGTCGACCAGATTAGTTTCTTAGCTCATTTTATAAATTAAAGCTATAACATTTGGCATGAATTCTCAAACAGTTCTTTTCCTTAAATTTCATTAACTATTTTTAGAAATGATGACTGGAAATGATTTAGCAAAGAAGTAACTTAAGTCCTTTTTCTTATTTCACAAGAGTCTTTTCTGATTGTTGTACAATGTGAATATTCCTTGCCTATTCATGTTTCAGTTAGTTTCCTGCAAGGCATTCAAATGTGTCTGTTAGAAAAAAATAACTTCATTTAAATGATTTGTCTGGCTTGTATCTTTTAAAACTCCCGTGCCACAGGTTTTGCTTCCATGTTGTTAGCTACCTAGGAAAAGGTAAGGATAAAGGAAAAGAAGTACTAAATATGAAAGTTCAACTTAAGGCTGCTCTGTGCAGAGGTGCTTACGTATATTTTTAGCTGTGAGGTTTGTATGCATAACAGACAATACTATTTTCATGGCTGAGAAAACTGTGATTTTTCTTTTTCCTCTCTGCTTCCATCCTGACAGAAATAGAAAGAACCCTTTCTGGTAAGAAAATACTGGTTGTTGGTATCAAGAGGTTCTGCGGTGAAGGTTATACAGAATTAAACGTTAGATAAGAAGACTGGTAAAACGTATTTCAGGAGGAGGAAACAAGGAACATGCCAGAAAGGATCAAGTGTTTGGCAGTAGAAAACTTTTGCCTTTCCTGATAGATTTTGTTCCTTTTTATTTAAACTTCTGTCTCAAAGTGAGTATTTTGGCACAGTAGGGAAAGCAATTCATTTGTAAAAAGGAATCCTATGAAATAAAATAACTTACTGTGTCACTCCCTCATAGAAATTGGCTCCCACACTGTACAGTATTCCCCACTCACAGTTCTGTTTTCCTTTCAAATTCCACCGCTACATCAACTCCTCCCTTAAAGGAGTAAAAATAAAACATCTCTAGACTCAACTTCTCCTTTCTAAAAACAACTTTTCCCTTTTAAATGGTCTTACAGGTTTTTACCACCTCGAGGCTTTGCTTTTGCCGTAGCTTAGTGCCTGTCTTGATAGTAAAAAGAGGGAGGTAATTGTTCTGGTGCTCCCGGCTGATGACCTATTGTGCCAGACATGGGGCCCATAACAAAAGGGCAGTTCTTACCTTAAAGAGCTAATGCCAAAGCACACATGAATAGGCTGAAGCTGAGAGACTGTGTTTTTATAAGAGAAAATCCTGAGGCCTCAGAACAAAGTTTTAAAAAGCCATAATCCCTGATGGCATAATTAATCTTAGCCACCAATCAGCTGACTGATACTGAAGATATTCAGGCACAGTGTGGGAGAAAAGGCATGTGGTGTCTGCTTAGCATACAATCGAGGGAGAGAGCTAACAGTCCAGATAAAATGTCTCAGCTTGGAAGGAAGTTTTTCCTAAACATTTCATTCCTAACCCTCGATTGTACTGTGGCGAAAATTTTGTTTTAATGGGTGCTTTTTTTTGTGTGTATAATGCTCCTACTGTATGATATTACTGAGAAATCATTCTGTATGCTGTGTTCTTCCCAGAGTCAGGGAACCTTCCCCAGGGACAGGAAGCTGTTTAATCAGTATTTAATCACCAGGAAAAGCTGACAGGGATGGAAGTATCTGAGGAAAAGTGCTTCTGAATCTGGCATCTACAGCTGTTGAGCTCCAGTGTGCACCGTGGGTAGACTGTATGTCCTTCATACCAAGAAGCAGAAGTGCCCTGTAACCTTTCCAATTCTGCCACCTTTGCCTGGTTACTGAAATATCACTCCAAGTACTGAGGAGCTGGGCATTCTGTAAAATTCTGCAGCCATTAAATATAATACACACCGGAATTTTATTGATAGGTAAGTAGGAAGCAAACTGATTTTCTTAAGCAATATGGAGTAAAGAAAATGGAAGCGAAGGGTAACTTTTATCTTGTTCAGCTATTACTCTTCAGTTGTTTGAAACTTCAAAAATGTATTTATTAAGCCTTTATCATTTTTATCTTTAAAAATACAAAAGTTATGTGCATTTTTTTTTTCAGATGCAAATTTTAAACTCGAGTTGCTGTTAATATTCAGGTATTCTTGTTCTTGGAAATCATTGTGCATTTCAATATCAGATCCTCAAAAACAAGTTTTTTTTCCAGTGATAAAAACTTTCTGAAGTTTGGACCAATGTGACAAGAGACCAAAAAATCAAGAGACAGTCTCTTACCAAATTTTTTGACTGTCATAAATAGTAATTTGCACTGTACCTAAGGAATATAAATGAGCTGCCTTTTTTTTTTTTCCAATATGTTTTGCAAGTACTTTAGAAGGTAGCTCAGGTGTTGCCAACAGTTGTGAGATTTTTTGATATTAGTTGTGATGCTGCTAGTTCTGTGTCCAAAGGAGAATCTGACAATAGAATTAGCCCATCACTGTAGTGCCAGGCTGGCACCTAACCCCATCAGGAATGTGACACTGATCTTTTTTAATTAAGAGTTATAATCAAAGACTTCAATTATCCCAGTAAAATCAAAAGCTTATATCAACCAGCAAGCATTCTGCTTTATCTCCACTGTGTATTTTTCTCTTCTGGAAACGTGATCAGTTTAAATTCCCCCTTCTCTCAGGGTCTGAAGGAATAATCATTTTTCCTGCTCTCAGAGAAATGGCAAAACATTCCTTTCAGGGGGCAAATGAATTTTTTTTTTCCTCCTAAATTAAGGAAGCATCTCATAGGTTACTTTCAAAGCTCTAGCGTGTTGCCCTTTGCTTTGTTTAAATTCCTTGACCGCCTTTCAGTTGAGGCTTCACAAACTGATAAGCTTCTTGCACTGGCTGCTGTATTTTACTTGTTTTTTTTCTGGAGAGTTTTTGACTCAACATCAAAATTACTGCTTCATTTTGGGTGTTCAGTAGTATTTGGCTGAGAAGATTCTGACTGAGCAGGCATCTAAGGGAGGCAAGGAGAGGAAAACAGGATGCCTTGAAACCTAGCTGGTCTCATGCTGTAACATAAGCTGTAGAAAGCTTCTGGAGAAACCACAAGGTTCCAAAGTTATGTCTCCAGTGGGTTTCTTTGCTCAGGTGTAGAGCTAATTTAGATTATACTGCAAATTGTAATTACTTTGAAAAATCAGCAAATATGAGAATGGTTTGTGAGGCAGACAGGATTAGCTGCTATTTGCCTTAAGAGACAGATTTTTGAATGCACATGGGTTTGAGGATTTTTAAATGGGAAGAAGGTGGCAGGGCTTCCTGAAACCTTTGTAAGGTTCATACTTGCATTTCTACGAAAATGCTTGCAAAATGTCTTATTTTAAAACTAAGCAATGATTAAAATGAATATTAGTGCATCTGAAAAAGACAGAATGCCATTTTATGGGTTTGCATATACCTGGAGGGAGGAAAAGGTTAATGACATCAGTAAATTAGTAGTGTTATGTCAGTATTATGTGCATTGGGCATTTTGAAGGTTTTAATTGCAGATATAAAGTCTTGACTTTCCATCATTTTAACCTCACTGGTGCAAAAGAATATTCTAATTGCATCTGTTGTTTTCAGCCAGGACAATCATTCTCTCTTCAACTTTTATGATGCTTTGACAGAAATTTCTGATCAGAATGTGACTTTCAGGATCAGATTCTGTTAACTTTTTTTTGTTATTGTTAAGTAGAGATTTCAAGTGAGGTAGAAATAAAGACAGAAATGTCTTTAAGAATGATTAACATGTGTGCTATCATAGTCATAAGAGAGAGATTTAAGAGTTGTATATTATAATCTTTGTATGTATTCATTAGTTTCCAAATAAGTGAAATGGAAAATGTTTTAATTTCTAAATACTGAAATTTTTTGAATTAGCAACCTCTATTCCAAACAAGCTATGTTCAGTGCAAAATATACTAAGAAGGAAGATAACTGCAAGATATTGCTGGTTGTAGAGATAGATTTGTATTTGTCTTATTTTTCTCAGGCCACAATTGCAACTGTACGTGAATGCTATGAATATGCTTACAGGAACATCATTACCCAGGTCATTTTTACTTTAGCAGTGTCTGTAAAGGAACAGGCTCCTGATCTACAAGCAGCTGTAGGAGAAAATTCTGCACAAATACCGAGTAGTTTGGCTCTAAGACCACCTGTGTTACTCCCAGCTTCCCTCCTGGAACTAAATGACCTTCAGGTTTCTATCAATTTTCACATTTCAACAGATAATGAGACTATCCTCAGGCAGCTGCTGAAAGAAACTTGAGAGTGAATTGGAAAAGGAACCAGGATTGCAAGGGAGTTCCTTTACATTCACAACCATTGAATCAAGGTAAAATTTTTACAGTTGTAATTCTGACATGAGGAAGTTAAGTGCACTTGGGATCTACTGTCCAAATGAATTTGATCTTTTAAAAAAATTCAACTGATTCGACCACTATCGTCCATTAAGGTTTGGGCAGTGTCAAGAAGGCTGGGCAAGACAAAATATAGTGCTCCATTGCTTTTCTCTGAAGGCTTGTGCCAAGGAGCAACCATGTCCTTAGCGCCAGCTCTGGTCACTTATGGACTTAACTGGTTGTAGCGTCACAGGCTAAATAGCAGATGTTTCTGAACAGGTACTTGGATACTCTCAGCAGGTTTGATGTTTGAGAGCATGAACTAATTTCTGTTTCCTGAAGCTTTATCCTTCTTTTCAAGCAGCTTTTTGGAAGCAGCTTTCAAAATTTACTTAGTAAGCCAGACTGTTATTCCTCGTAAGAGACTTCAGGACATTGTATAACTCTGAGTTACAGATACAGACCTTTTAAAGGAAGCAATATTGCTTTTAAAGGACTATCTTTTGTTGCTGTTTGGGAATGAACACTGGGAATCTGTTCTCCTCTTTTTTTTTTTTTGCTTTTTAATTCTATTTATGTTTCTCCTAATTTCAATCAGTTTCCAGTTTATGTTGGCTGCTGGATTGGCAGAATGGATTTTTGGCAGAACCCTTTTAATTTGATCAAAATGATTTGGGGGTCTTGCAACTGAACTTGCAAGTGCAGGAAATCCTGACAAGATGGCACTGTTCCCATTTCTGTGGCAGTTTCCTCTGGCAACTAGACAAATTTGCCTTTGTTTCATTTCTTTCCCATTCATCATTATTTGGGTTCCTCTGCTACCCACAAAAGAAAGAACAACTGTTTCCCCTTGAGCTTGAAAAATCCTGGTTAAAATTAGCCTTTTGACAGTGAGTGTGTGACCCAGATAAATGCTCCTGGTAGGAAAAGCTTCAATGCACTATGTTGCATATACTTTTTTTAAAAGTATGCAAGTAATAAAATAAATAAAAAATAAAAAAGGCACATACATTATGAAAAACCTTTTTTAAAATATCAGTCAGGAATTGCCTGGACATAAAATTAGTCACAGTACATCAGGGCCTACAGAGGATCAAAGGTGCAGTTTAATTAGAGAACTTGGGATTATTTGGGTTTAGTGAATATGACACCCTGGAAGCCTACACAGCACTTCCCCACTTCCTCTGTTCTTCCATCTCTGCTGCTGATGTGTCCGTCTCAGGGAAACTGCTCTGCAGTACTCTTTAGTTAAGCTCTATGTAGGAATCCTACTGGTCGTCATACTTTTTGTCATGGTGGACAGGATAGCAGAGCTACCACACCTGTTCTTGGAGAGAGTCATCTTCCATTCAATAGAGCAGTTAATAATCCCTTCAAACTACAGCAGAAGAAGAACTGATGCAAATGCTGGTTGGCACATATATAGAGAGATGACGAATAAGGTCTTTATAACATAACTACACATTTTATCATATTTACTTACTTATTGAGTGCTTCCTTTTCTTTTTTCAGTCTCACTTTGGAAATAAACTTCCTATTTAAACTGTTGCATTTCTTTTCCCTCTTTTTCTCCCTTCCTTTTTTAGTCTCCTCTTTTGTCCTTTTTTCTGCTTTCTCACCTTTGCCTTGTATATTTCTGTCTCTGCAGAAACTTTCAATTGTTTTGTTTGGTTTTGTCCCACTTAAACTGTTACAATGATCAGTGATTCAACAGTTAATGCCTATACAGTAGAGGTTCTGAATTTTATTTGCCACTTATTTTCATTGCATGGCTGAATCGGAGACTCTAGAAAACAATGCAGCACCAGTCCCATTTATGTTGAGCTTGGGAAGGAAACACTGCAGCTCTGACATTAAAAAAAAAAAAAAGAAGAAAAAAGAAGGAAAGAAAGAATGTTTATTGAAAGCTTAAACTCTTTATTTTTAAGAAAATAAAACCATCATACATGACTCAAGCAAGCCAGAGCTAGTGATTAGGATGTTTAAGTCCTTTATTAGGAATTCTTTGCATTTCCCTCTGCTGGCTATTAATTGAGAAACAGATGGAGGTTACATTTTGTAATAGCCTTTTCTTACATCATCTGTCCTGAAATTGTAATGCTTCAGCCACTGTGTGTCATATGGTGCATTTCAATTTTTTTAACTACTGTTTTGAACGTGACAGTATTGAGATTGTGAATTATTGACAGTCAGATCTATTTTACAGAGCTTGGCCTGATGCAGTCCTACCTCTCCAAACGCTATCCAGTCCCAGTTCCAGAGCTTGTATTGGCTCCCTACTCTCAGCTTTCCGAACTTAAGCTTTGCAAGAGGTTTCCGTCATCTCGACATGGATGTTCCTGGGGAATGCCATTGCTTGTCTGGAAAACAAACATGCTCTCGAGCCTCCGGGCACCAGGAGGCCACAACCTGCCCGATGAGCATCACCCCCAGGCGCACATCCAGGCGCCCCGCCACCGCGGGCTGCAGAAAACGAGCCTCGAGACATGCTGCGCTTCAGCACCAGGAAACGGTGCATATTCCTGACCTGGAAAAGTGGGAGTACGAGGGGAAAAATGGCTGAGTTCTGAGATTTCTGCTTTGCGGAGCCAGAAACCAGCGGCCCATCCGCAGGAACAGAGTGGGCAATGAAACGTGGTTAAGTATGAGCTTTATTTATTTATTTGTTTATTTAATTGCCTGAGTCTGACCTGTTTTAACTTCCAGATTTGGGGTCAGCCCACGCTCTTCTTGGTGGGATGTTGCACTTGCAGTGTAATTTCTGTTACCTCTCAGTAGCACCTGGGGGTGACCCTGACGGGGTCCCGGCCTACCCGGGGCTGTGGGTTAAGTTTAAGGAAAGGCGGTTCAGACCCGGGAGCCCAGAGCTGAAGCAGAGGCCGAGCTGAGGGCGCCTCTGGAGCGGGGCTCATTCGCGGTATCTGCTGTAGGTGGTGGGTGCTGGGCTCCAGCATTCTCGTTTGTGCACGAAGTTCCTGGGAAGTGATTTCACCACCCGGGATGCTGTGTGGGGGGTGTGTTTCTGAATGAGGTTTATGAACCAAGACATTCTGAATGTGTTTGAATATTGATTTGCCGTTTTAACGGTGAAAAAAATGGCTTTAGTTAGTCTGAGAGAATTTACTGTTTCATTTTCCGGGTCACGCATGAAAGTGGGGCTCTTGAGCAGCCACCTAATGACTGAAGAACAAAGTCGCTTTACATCGGGCTGCGGTGGAAGTGCGGCGCCCTGTGACTCAGGAGCCTCCTCCCAGGCCCAGCCCTGCTCTCCGGGCGCCGAAATCTGTTTTTATTTCCACAGTTCCGTGGCTCACGCTGGGCCGCGCGCCGGGTGTAAAATGGCGCCGCGCCCGCCGCGGCCGTTGCTGCCCCCTCCTCCCCCGGGAAGTTAAAGGCCCGCTCATTTCCGGCAGGGAGCCGCGCACACAACATGGAGGCGGGCAGCAGGCAGGGCGCTCGCCGCGCCCCGCGGCGGCACGTAACATGGCGGCGGCGACGCCCCGGCCCCGCGGCGCTCCGGGCCCGGCCCCCTGGCCAATGGCGGCCGCGCGGCCCCCGCCCGGCCCTTGTAAGGCGCGGCCGCCGCCCGCAGACCGTTCGCGCCAAAGCGGCGCGTGACGTGGAGGCTCGTGGCCCCGCCCCCGCCCTCCTTGTTTTCAAACCGAGGGGGCGTGTGTGATTGGCTGGCGTGCGTGCCACGTGACTAACGGTCGCGGGAAAGCCGCGGAGCTCGAACAGCGCGAGGCGAGTGGAGCCCGAAGACAGCGCCCGTGCCCTGGAGCTGCCGCCGGAGCCGCGGCGAGGCGCGCAGGTCGGGGTGGGCGCGGAGCAGCGCGGCGGGAGCGGCCGGCCTGCCGCCATGAGCTTCCTGAGCTTGCAGCAAGCGGCGGCGCCGCCGCGACGGGTCTCGGCGCGACGGGCGGCCGCCCCGATCCGGCAGAAGCTGCTCTTCCTGAGCGGCCACAGCGACTGCGAGGAGGAGGAGGAGGACGAGGAGGAGGAAGGCGCCAGCAGCGGCAACAGCACAGGCGAGGACTCGGCCTTCCAGGAGGCAGACTCGCCGCTCTCGGCGGCCCGCACCCCGGCGCGGGGCGACCCGCCCTTGTTGGAGGAGGAAGAGGAGATGGAGCCGGCGGCAGCGCCGCTGCCGGACGAGGGGGACTCGTGGGAGGAGGAAGGCTTCGGCTCGTCGCCGGTGAAGTCGCCTGGCGCCTACTTCATGGCCGGTTCGCCCTCGCCGCCGCCCCCCCATAAGGGCCGCCGTTACTGCGGGCGCTCCCCGCCGCACCTGGCGGCCGGCGGCTACCAGGTGCGCAGCGAGGAGCCCGGCTCGCCGCTGCCCGACTACCCGGGCACGCCGCCGCACAAGACCTTCCGCAAGCTGCGCCTCTTCGACACGCCGCACACGCCCAAGGTGAGGCGACACGCCGGGGGCAGCGGAGCGGAGCCGGGCGCGGAGCCCCTCGCGGCCGTTGGCGCCGCCGCTGCCGGCGTTTTGAACGCGGGCGTTACGGGGCGCCGGGGTTGGGGCCGTTGCGTTGTGTAACGGCCGCCGCGGGGCCGTTAAAGGGCCGCGGAGGCGGCGCCGCCCTCGCGGAGGAGCGGCGAACCCGGCGGTTCAAACGGTCGCGGCAGCGAAGGCGGTGTCGGAAACACGCCCTCCCATCCCTGCCTCGCCTTTTCCTTAAGGGGAAAAAAAAAGCCTCTTTTATTGACATATTCTCCCCTCCACAAGGGAAATGTTGTTGCAAGGGTGTATGAGATTCGGATTAATATTCTTCTACGAGCTTCTCGTATGCCTACTGTTAGAAAAATTCCTCGGTGTTTTTTGAAACACATTAAAATATTGAAAGAAGCATGAACATATAACATTAAATTCTTTATAAAGTAGCCACAACCCCACAAAAAAAGAAACATTCGAGTGTCGTAAAATGAGGATATCTGTGTGCATGTAGCTAGAAGTTAGTACAGTATCATATTTGCTTCTCTGTACCTGTCTGTAAATTGTTTTGCGTCGTACTGAAATACGATGCCAAAGTAGTTCAAAACAAGTTCACTGGCTGTGGTTTTCCACATCAGGTGTAAAACCGACTAGTTGAGTAGTGGAAACTGTTAAGTGGATATTAAAAGGTAGATTGCCCCTGTGAAGACTTTGGAGCAGACTTTGGAAAGTACTTCCAGCCTCTGACTTAAGACTCATATAAAATGTTCTGTAGTGAGTTTAAATCTAGGGGTAATTAGGCTTGCTCTGTTTCATTACTTTTCATATAATCCTTTAGAAATAATCCAGGGATAATCCCCGGGGATAATCTCCTAGGGGTCTGTAGACTGTAGGTTGAAAACAATTGAATTTAAGCATAAGGAAGGCGACCTTTATTTGTTAACTGGCTATCTTCAGCCGTCTGCCTCAAATGAGGTTTTACTGATAGCCTAGCCCTGGGTGGGGGAGAAGGAAAAGGGGAGGGAATGACCCTCTAGTGTGGATCAGTCACTTTAGAGGTGTAATTCTCATGTGTTCTAACACTAAAAAGGAGATCTTACCACTGTGCAGTACTGCAGAACTCTTGAACCATTATCTTGGAGAGCTGGCCAAGGGAACCAATGAAAAATACTGCTATGTTAAGACTGCATGCCTCTAGATGAAAATAAAGATGGAAATCTTCAATTTCTTCTTGTCCAACCAAATTTGGAGAGATTTGATAATGTAGTTGGAAAATGTCTTGTCTGACAGATTATTACCCAAATTATGTACTATCTTGCAGTGTTTCATAGACTGACAGCACTGAATTGTGTTGTCAGTTCTTGGGCAATTCTTTTTAGGTCTGTTAAGAGGAGTTTTTGCCTCAAATCTGTTCACTCTCCCCTCCCCTCCCACCTTCCCCCCCCAAAAAAAAATCACCTAAGCTATTAAAACTGTATTTTGTATCTGATTTTTATCTGATCTTCCACTTAGGAAGGTTAGGTGATGACAATGGCTTGAATAAGGACAGAAAAACACTGCCTTTGAGTGTTGTGTATGGGAGGGGGTTTCTTTTAGTATGGTTTTAACATGTAGTGTTCACTTTGATATAGCTTCTGTGTAGATGTAAAGCCTAATAGTTTCTGTGAAGTGTCTTGATAGAAATGTGTTCTTTGTTGTATCAATTCATGGTAATTTTGCATCTGCAATATTGTAATAATGACTTTCTGAGAAATGTACTTGAGCAATGATCTACTTGCATCTAAAACAACAATGAGCCTAAAAAATCTTTTTGTTTTGATTAGAGCTTGCTTTCTAAAGCCCAAGGAATTGGCTCCAGCTCGGTTAAACTTCGAGGTGGCTCTCTATTTATGAATGTTGGGAAATTTGAGAGACAGGATCCTGATATTAGACAAACACCTCATGTGAACATTAATCCCTTCACTCCTGATTCCATGTTCCTTCACAACTCTGAAGGGCAAGTTCGTCGTCGGAAGAGAACTCACTGGAATGAGTGAGTAACTTGAATATCTTTATTTAGCTTAGAATTTTAGCAGCAAAACTTCTGGTAGTAGTTGTTTCACAAAATTATTTCTTGTTGCAAAACATAAATGTGTTTTCTGCTCCGTTTATTGGGTGGGGTGGGAGAGGGCTTATGTATGGTGTGGGTAAACTTGTCTGTTTTGGAAGGGCTCTTTACCCTTCTTTACTGAATGAATTATGCCTATAGATTTTCATGAGAGGGGAAGAACGGTGAGAAAATACTGCCCTGAAACATGGGAAAAAAAGGCATGTTAGTATGGTGCCTTAATTTTATGGCTATCTTTGCAAATGCCTGACTTTTAGTTACAAAAAATAAGCAGAATATGACAAGCAGATTGGAGGGGAAATCAAACGGCTTACCAGACTGTAATGAATTTGTGAAAGTAACCAGTGTAAATTTCAGCTCTTGCGGAGAAGACATGGAAGCAAGTGATGGAGAGCTTGAAGATGAGACTATCCGACCTGCTAAGGTAATTAATTTTTAGAATTTGATTTTTAAACTTGGGAGTTTTGTCTATCTCCAGATCTAAATTTTTCTTTTTTTAAAATCTTTGCAGAGAATCACAATAACAGAAAGTAATATGAAGTCACGGTATGCAACTGAATTCCATGAGTTAGAGAAGATTGGATCTGGTGAATTTGGTTCTGTGTTTAAATGCGTCAAAAGGCTCGATGGCTGTATTTACGCTATAAAGCGGTCCAAGAAACCCTTAGCTGGCTCAGTGGATGAGTGAGTATTTCCTGCAATTAGGAGATAAAAGCCAATCCTTTCATGCTTTTTCTTCTAGGTTCATTTATGTTTAAGTCTACAGAATGCAGTGTAAAATCCTATATCACTTTTGTGTATTCTATGCAAAGAAACTTTGGAGAAAAGGCTACTTGGCTCTAACACATCATATATATAAAACTGATCAGGTTCTCATCCCAATAGTAAAAATAGACTCCTTTGCAGTACTGAGATGAGATGCTACATGAATAAACACTGCTGTGATGATCTTTTGAGATATTTAGAGGGAAGACAAAAATTCTAAACAAAATCTTCATCCTTGTTGAGCTTAGTTCAGGATTTTTTTGCTGTTGTGAATGAACCTGAGGCTCCTGACTTCCTTCTTTTCACAGTGTTCTACTGGAATAATTGCAGTTATATTACAAAACTCTGGATGTCTGTATTGCTACATACTAGACTTAATAGCACCTGCTTAACAGCTCCTGCTTTATAATGACGATTTTTCTCTACAGAGCTCTTTTTTTTACAGACACTTTTCAAAGTGCTGCTAACAGTACTTGCAAAGTGTGTAATAGATGTGGCAGCCCTATCAAGAGTCATCTGTAGCAAAACTGAATCTTCACTATTTTCAATGGCTTTAAATAAATAATTCTAAAATATCTGTGTTCATGTCTAAACTATAAAGATGCCACAAAACTTAACTCACTATAAAGTTTTCATATTAAACTTGCAAAGGGATGTGATACTCCAAATGTTTATATCAAGCTGAAATTGAAGTAATATCACTTTGTAATATTTCTATATATTCTTGTCTTTGTGTGTATGTGACTGTAATAGGCAAAATGCTTTACGAGAGGTCTATGCACATGCAGTTCTGGGACAACATTCTCATGTTGTAAGATACTACTCTGCATGGGCAGAAGATGATCATATGCTTATACAGAATGAGTATTGTAATGGTAAGTAAAGCTTAACTCGATTAACTCTGCACTTGCTTCCCAAATCTAATTTTTGAAGAAATATAGCTATCTGCACATTCTTAGAACTAACTAGGAATCGATTGCCCTGCAGGTAGTTACTATTATCACTGTCTCAAATATGCCTGTCTGTTCCTTTCTGTTGTCAAAGGCAATGTGGATATTTAAAGCAATACTTGCTAAATTGCAAATCAAGTCTTAAGTATTTTAGAATATTGGAAGTACAATAAGGCACTTCTGAGCAGCAAGACTGTTCATTTTCTTCTGCATTGTAGAGAAATCTGTCACCAGTCAGCAAGGAGAATACTATGATATTCACATTTTTTTCCTTAAATAATATACATCTGAAGAAATTGTTCCACTTAGACATATCTATGCACTTCAGATATGACAAGGAGTGCCAGCAAATTACTGTTGTTACCAACGTTTTAAAAAAAAAAAAAAAAAAAAAGTGAATGTTCTCTTATGCCTTCAGGCATTTTATTCCAGCCGCTTTATTTGGACAGTCTTTAACAATAGGGTGCAGTGTGTAGGATGTGTTTGAGCATTTAAACTGACATGTCAGAGGTAAATGTCTTACTAATTTTCCTTCAGAAACACCTTTTTTATTATTTTTTTTTTTAAACTGTGAATGTCAGATCACCACAACTTCAGTGTTCATTGTCACATCAAACTGCTCTTTATTTTGGTATGACTTGAAGTTTTACCTGAGATTGAAACACTTTTTCGTTCTAAAACAATACATATTTCATGGATTGTGTGTGTGTAAGCATTTAGCGATCACAAAACAAAGGCACATGTCTTCATCTTGCGCAATGAAAACTGCTCAAAACTGAGTCAGTTGTTTGAAAGGTACCACTATCATGCTAGTCCTGTATTTAAAAGCATGCAGTACAACCAGGATAACTTCAGGGATGTTATTGAGGAAGTAAGTGAAAGTTGAGGGAAGTAGAGTATAAGCAGAGCTCCTTTAAAGCAACTTCAGCAAATAGTAAGGTCTTGCAAGGAAGAGAGAGAAGGGGTTTGGCCAAGTGCATCAGAAGTGTGTTTTAATTAAATGCTTTCACCGAGCCATCGATAGTACTGTAACAGCTGGACAGATTCGGATGTAGATTAGATATTTAGTACACCGTGGCTTTATTTTTAACCTTCCTGTGGTTTAAGCAGAGAAAAATCCTAGACCCATATCCTTACCCCAGTGGAGGTGGAGCCAAATTTTGAAGGTGGTTGTGTTTTTCTCCCTTCCAGAGACTTGGAGGTGTGGGAAAGACTCTTCCCTTTACGCTTGTTATTTTAACCTATTGCCTATTAACCTGCATGGCAACTGCAGCAGACTTTATAGCTATGTAGTGCTGTTAATGTTACTTCTCTCCTGTAAAGAAGAGATGGCATTTAATCTTGCCTCACCCTCAGCAAAGTCTTAGAGATATGTGTTAAGGAGGCAGTTGTACTTTTAGAAGCAAGTTGTGCATACTTCCTCAAAGATTTGATCTAAAATAACTAGTTGTTTTGTGTAATGTCCTAGGTGGCAGTTTAGCAGATGCCATAAGTGAAAACTACAGGAATATGCGTTACTTTACTGAACCAGAGCTCAAAGACCTACTACTACAAGTGGCTCGGGGGTTAAAGTACATTCATTCAATGTCACTGGTACACATGGATATCAAACCTAGTAAGTGCATAAACTACTTCACTTTGTGTGTTGACAGTTTCTTCCGTTGGTTCAATCTGTTGTAGAAAAATAAGCAGTTAACCACACCCTATTAACTGTAAATTCTTCTTGAGGTTGTAAATAACAACACAAAGATGTCAGTTGTAAAACTGGCTAGCGAACTTAAACTGTTGTGTTTTATCTCGGGTCTTTTTTGTGTAATTGCCTGACTTTCATAATACTTGGCCCTCTTCCCAGTAGAAGGTCAGAGAATGTGTGTGTGTGTGAGCTCTAATTTCTTCCTCTAGGAACTAGCTGTAACTGAAACTTCTGTATGGCTAAGACAAGCTTTTTGAAATTGGAGGAGGTAAAATTTGCATGCAAATATTTTAAATTTCTGCTCTTTTACAGGTAATATTTTCATATCTAGAACATCAGTCCCCAGTACAACTTCAGAAGAAGGTGATGATGATGACTGGTCATCTGATAGAGTTATATTTAAAATAGGTAAGGAGTAGCATACTTGTGCTTAAACTGTGTTGCCTATATATGTCTGCTAAGAAATAACTTTGTTTTCTTTTTGCAGGTGATCTTGGTCATGTAACACGAGTATCTAGTCCACAAGTGGAGGAAGGTGATAGCCGTTTTCTTGCAAATGAAGTCCTACAAGAGGTACCCTCTTTCCTTAGTGGATGACATTCACTTTAATGTCTATGTGCTGTTCTCTTGGAATAAATTGCTGTTTGCCTCCTCCTTTCTGGGGGACTAACTTCTTAAATAGTATCACAAATCACACAGTCACACAAATACTGATAATACTTCAGTGGGAGTGTAATACTGTGTATGTGCTCACTGCTGAATGCTAGCTCTCTGCCAGTTATGTTTTGCTTTAGTGCCTTGTAGTACACATATAATAAACTTCTCTTTATTTTTCAAGAACTACACACACTTGCCAAAAGCAGATATTTTTGCTCTTGCTCTGACTGTCGTCTGTGCTGCTGGTGCTGAACCACTTCCGACTAATGGGGACCAATGGCATGAAATACGACAAGGAAAACTTCCTAGAATACCACAAGTGCTTTCTCAAGAATTACTAGATCTACTGAAAGTAAGAACTCCTGTACAGGTGGCTCACTGATTAGTATGGTGTTTTATTAAAGACCAGCAATACAGTATAACTTCTTGCTCTTTTTCCAAGGTGATGATTAACCCTGATCCAGAGAAAAGGCCTTCAGCCGTGGCACTAGTCAAGCATTCAGTGCTGCTGTCTGCTGCAAAAAAGAGCGCAGAGCAGCTGCGGATAGAACTGAATGCTGAAAAATTCAAAAACTCTCTCTTGCAAAAGTAAGTAATTCCTTTAGGTCCTCAGATGTAACTCAGTTTTGTGTGTGTGTAAGTAGAGTGATGATAACTCAAGGCTGCCCCTTTTTTGTTTCAGCCTGAGGTCCACAAATCTTTATACATCTACATACATACATTTGCTGGCTTTTTTTAGCTCCTTCTCTCCAGAGGCTTTCAAAGGAATATAACAAGTTTAAATATTCCTTATGTACTTCAGATAGAGAGGTGGGGGGAAAAAAAAGTTATTTAACTCATTAAGGAAACTTCTTTAAGGAACTACTTGGACCACTATCAAAGCAATCTTAATGTCATTTAGTAGTGGGTTTTTTATGCTTTAAGCACAGCACACACTAGCCAAATATGTAATAATTTACATTGTATGTGTTTGCATTTTCATGAGAAAATTCCTAGGTCATTAGTAAATTGTTGCAAAGCATGTTGTCTGAATTCAGATGTCTTGAACTCTTTTTTTTTTTTTAATGAAAAAAAAATGGTTTAGACAGTGATTTTTTTTTCCCATAGGTTGTGAACAGGTGGATGTGGATGCTTGCAGCATGACTTGAACTGCTGTATCTCTTCTAGAACACTTCTTGCTGTGTGTTGCCTATGTGTGACTCTTTCTATGTCTTGCAGAGAGCTGAAAAAGGCACAAATGGCAAAGGCAGCAGCTGAGGAGCGAGCACTGTTCACTGACAGAATGACAACTAGATCTACGACACAGAATAGACCATCTCGACTCATTGGAAAGAAAATGAACCGCTCAGTTAGTCTTACTATATACTGAACTATGAAGTCTAAAAGAACTACTGAGTATGGCTATAGAGTCTCTGCTGGACTGAAGTCTGAGGAGTTGAAAGAATCATTCATTCAATTCCTGGTCTCCTTTCCAGTCTTTGATCAATGTCATTAGTTTTACAGGATTTGGCCTTTTGTTTTTAATTACATAATACAGCTGATTAGCTGTATTAACCATTTGAGATACTGGACTCTACTATCTTGTCTATAGAGGATCCTGGATGTTAATCCATAAACCTTCTGGTTACACTGTTAGATGTTACATCATCCCAGGGTTAACCACTATAGTGGTGTGCTGCTTTTTAGTGTTACGGCATTGTAATAAGAAGTAACATCCCTAATATCTTTAAGAGGTAGGGAGGGGGCCTAGCTTTGTTAGTTACTGGTTTTGGAGCAGAGGGGAATAAATTTTGGAAGATGGGCTTTAAGGCCACCTACACTCAATGTACCTGATGTCAGGTAAACTTTTATTGTGAATTTTATTTGTATATTCAACTGGGAGCACTTTGTAGGCATTGCATAAACCACAGCTTAGAAACCTGTGGAATTAAGTGCCATGTGGAACTGCTGCTATCTTAGTTTTTGTCCTTGCTGTAAACTGTAGCATTAAAACAATCATTATTGTGTTAACAGGCTTCTTGGTAAAACAATTACGTGAAACAAATCTAAGCTGCCTTTTAGTGAAAGCAGCATTTCTCTCTCGAAGCTAGTGCATTGTGAAATAATGCACCAATTTAATATTTGAACTCTGTATTAGTGTAGTGCAATTGTTAATGTCTTGGCTATTGATGTTTTGTAATTCTTTCTAATAAGGTTCTTCTAAATGTTGATATTCTTTTTCATTTTTATGGCTATTGTATATTTTTTGTGTTGGAGTATTTGTAAATAATTTAGTGTAAGTGTTCAGGTTTTTCATTGTTTATGTACATAAGTTTGATCTTGTTCACAGTATACTATAGTAAAACTACCGTCTGAGATGGCAACACAGACTTAACTCTTCAGTTAAGTCCTGAAATGAATAGCGTGTGGCCATTGACACTTGTACTGATGTTGGATTTAGACTCTCATATGTTGCTAAAAAATAGAACTGGTCTAATTACTGGCTTGTCTTTTCCTTAATTTTGGTTTAAACAGCAATGTTTCCCATTTGTGTTTTATTTGTTCTATTAGTGTTAAATTTCAATATTAAAGTTAAAAGTTGTGTTCAATAGTGTCCAACACTCGCTTAACTTCAGAGTTGATTTAGGACTGGACTATGCAAGTCCTAATGAGATGTGCTTCCTATTCCTGCCTAATACCAGTGGTTTGCTCATGGGATTAGGACCCAGAGCACCATGTTCACTGATAGTTACACTGAGCAGGAGAAACACAACTGTTTGTGTGCGAGAGTACAGTGCTCTGGCTTCACCGTATAGGAAATGGTACTACAAGTTAGAAAGCTAAATTTCCTGGAAGACCTGAAGTGCAACTTGTGACAGAAGATGAAGGATGTGAAGAAAGACTCCTGCTAGGTCTGAGGTAAGACAGAAAGGTAATGAATTTCTCCTTTTTTTTATAAAAAAAAAAAAAGAAAAGGCTTATTTTGGAAGGTGGATAGGAAATGATGGGATAAGCAGGGGAGCCTGGAAGGCATTGCAGATTATTCTGTGATGTGGATGTAAAATATTTATGCATTTGAAGTATATTTTGTAGGAAAAGATTAAGTAAAACCAGTAGGGAAGACCTAAAAGCCTGTGTTCTTTAAGGTAACTCTCATGTTGTTCTGTTGAAGACCTGCATGAGACTACTTGAATGGATGTTCACAAAACTTGATTTAGCAAACAAACTATATTGCTATTTGAGAGGTTCCTTGGTGCTGTTCATGTATTTGCACTTGTCCAAACATGAAACTGTAACTGGAAATGTATAAAGCTGATCATAAAAAGTCATTTTCAGGTGCTTGGTATGGGTAATCCTACTCTGAATAAGCACTTTCCACCACTAAAAGTTGAGAAACTGGAATACTTCGAAATTTTGATATTGTATGGTAGTCTTCATAAGTACACAGAGAGTGTAGCTCTTGTTTTGTTGGAGTAAGCTAAACAGTTTTTATGTTAAATGAGGCTTTGTGAAGTATACTCTTAAACAGTTAGACTTATTAGGGGGGGAAATCAAACTTCTTAAGTCTTCCCTTGCCCATCCCCATTTCCTCCAGTGTAACTTGGATATACACCTGACTGTTGACTGTTCTTGGTACAAAAGCCTCTGAAAATGCATGAATCATCAGTACAGGTCTTACAGCATTAAGTAAGCCATATGTGACAGGGGCTCGGGCTTTTGATGAGCACTGGTTGTGTATCTGCCATGAGAGGGATGCCAAATTTAAAAACCCTTAATTAAAATAATCTTGGATGTTCAGACTTCTTCCTGTGTGTCAGTGACAACTTCTAACAATGAGCTTTAGGATTTTTAGGAGGTTTGCAGGAGCTGTAAAAATGCTGAGGTTTTTTCTCAATTTCTCATAGGAGCAGCTTTCCCCAGTCAAACGGTGTGGCTGAGTATCCTGGACCCAACAGTGGGCAATGGGATGAGGCTGAGAATTTAGAAAGTATATTTTAATGCTTGCTTTAACCATTCCATGCACAAGCTTGGTGTAGCAAGTTGGCTTCAGCATTCTAAGCAAACTTCATATCTATTTCTAAAAAGAAAGTATGAAAGGAATCTAAATAAAAAAATTATTTAAATGACTGCTTTTAATGTTAAACCTTAATCATTTTGCATGTGAATTGTTTTCTCATTCAGAATTAGCATAGTGAAGTTCAGTGCCTTTTTGACTGAAGTACCTGACTTCAAGAACTTGCATAAAATTAAAAGCTAAATATGACCACAAAGCAGATATTTTAGATACGTACCTTCTCTAGACATGTCTGCATCTGTCTGTCTTATCAGAAACTAGTTTTTTTTTACCCCTAATCTGTCTTCTAATGTATCACTGTTTTGTTACTAGATGATGGAATCTGTCTAGTCTGATTTAGTGTTACCCCATCTTCTGTCCAAAGGTTAAAGATTAGGTTGTGTGGTGGACTAATGCTCTTAGAGAATTAATTTTCTGTTGGCATGTGATACTTAAACTGTCCAATGCTTTTTTTAAAAAAAAAAAGAAAAAAAGAAAAAAAAACTTTGTCCACACTTGTAGATTTTCACCTAAATGATTAATTTGTAGGTGAACTGTCTGCCTTTTGGCTGAAAGGAGGAGGGGGAAAAAACAAACAAACAAAAAACCATAGTTCTTGTTGTTTTACACCCCCTCCCCAAGCCTTTTTAATGTAAATTTCTTGTGTCAAGGATTGACTTTAATCTGTGGCATAACAGACCATGTGAACCTTAGCATGGAATTCTAGAAACATCAATGGCCCGTTATTATCTATTGGTTTATGGACCACGCATTGTAATCAATCAAATGCTATATTAAATATTTATTTTCAGAATCCTATTTAGTATTCAAATACCATATTGGATTCTGCTTACACTATTACTAAACTGTCATCTTTAAGCAAAAACACATTTGCTTAGAAAATATTTTGTCCAGAAAGTATCAGTGGTGCTCACACCATGCCATTGGTCCACTATAGCCAGGAAGACCAACAAATAGAAGAGGAGTTTTATAAAGGGAAACGAGCATCTTACATTTGGAAACTGCTATGTAAGTGAAAATTACTGTTTGGTAGCTTCCATATCAAACAACCAGTGTTCTTGCTCTGAATTGCTCCAGATGTCCCTGCTTGAGCAGGGGGGTTGGACTAGATCTCTAGAGGTCCCGTCCAACCTCAACCATTCTGTGATTCTGTGCAATTATTGCAAGGTTAATCAGCTAGAGCTCCTAAAGTCATCTTAATCTTGCAGGACACTTTATCAGAAGCTGACCAGCCTGACTTTGTCTTCCACATGCTTAGTAGTCTCCAGCAACACCTGCTGGACAAAACAGTCATCTCTTTTTTTTTTATTTTCTGTTTATACATAATTAAGTATTTCTAATACTTGTGCAAGTGTTGAATGGTGTATTTTCCCCCACCCTCGTGTCTGGAAAAGGAATCCTCTTACAGTTTCACTGTGTTTGATACAATGTATAACAAATATGTGCTTAATATTTTTATATTTGCTGCCTATGGATATCCTTGTTATAGCTGTGCTTGAGAGCTCAAGATCTGAATGTGGAATGAAACCAGAATCGATTGAAGGGCTCAGCGCACCAGATTGCCAAGTACAAAGATCTAATCCTTGGCTGGCAATCACTCTTTTCCATTCCTGATTTGGCGTGTATGTGGTTTTGGGTGGTGTCATCTTGATCAGAAAATAAAGCTGCACCAGGTTACATGAGGTGATCACTGCACTGGGAAGGAAATGGGTCCATTTGTTGACCCATTTCATCACACCAGAGGAGAACCTCTCCTCTCCTCTGGTTTGGCTGGAATTGGGGGCAAGTTTTGCAGCCAGCTATGCCATATCCCTTTCTTAAGGATATGCAAGTAAGCATAACCATTCTACTGGGGATGGGTTTTTTGTTGTTCAAGACGCACAAGATGGCAGGATATGGGACTGGCAGTTTGGCATGTAGTAAAGATAAGGAACTGAGAAATAAACCAAAGTAACTTTGGAGGAGCAGGCTGGAATGTGCAGTAGTGGGTTTGGTTGCTCTATGGGTTCCCTCCCCTCCTCCTTGCCTACTCTGTTTTTAATGACAGGTAGTAGCTTTTGGCTCATTTTTGTCTATGTCAATGGCCTTCAACTTGAGCAGAAACAAAATGCATAGCACTTCTCTACCCAAAGCTAACATGGGAAGCTAACACCTTCTAACACAGGAACATGGAAATTATCCAAGAGAATACTGTTTGCTGTCCAGTTAGAGGCTGCTGACCTGCTAAGTTCTTAGTTATGCTTTAAAGACAAAACACTGCAGAGAGAAAGAAGTGACTGGCCAGCCCAGCACATGGAAACTTACAGTCCTATTCTTGGCTTGGGGTATGTGAAAGGAAGGTCCTCCGAGGACAGAATGCTACCATGTCTTCCTAAAGGAAGGCATTCGTGACTGCCTGATGTGTTCCTTGGACATAGCTGTACAGTCTTAAAATGAAAATCTAGATATCCTTGCAAAATCTGTAGCATAATTTTCAAAGATTGTAATATTTCACAGTAATTTGACTCCTTTCTAACATATAACATCATACTTAGCATGATATCTGAATAATGATGCTAATCTGCTTTGATTTCCCTGTTTGATCCAAGCTAAAGGATTGAACAATTGGCCTAATTCTAATTTATGATCTCTGGCTTACCATGATTACTGCAAGATAGGTGGGGCTAATAGAAATAAAAAATGCTGCTGTTACTGAGCTACCATTTTTATTCATGCAAGAGGAAAGAAGAGGAAAGAAAAATTTTCTGCATAAAAGCAGGTGGGGGAAAAAAATTGTTCATGTATTAATTTACAAATACACAAATGTGTCACCAATGAATGCATTTAAGGCAAGATGTTCTGCAAGACAGAGGCACACCTGAAATCCTTCCTCTTCCTCAACTTTAGCAGCCTTGCCAGTCACTGCTGCTACACGTGTTTACTTTCAGTGTTTACTGTTTCCCTTTGCCTCTTTTCACTCTTTACTTTTTAGATGTCAAGATGTTTAGATGTCTCCCAGATATTTGCTCTGTGCCTTAACAAAGGAGGCTATAATCTTTTGACTTTGTAGACGGACAGTTTATTGATTTAGTTTCTATCCTGACCTTGCTGATGTGGTGTTTCTATTACCCAGTCCTCTCTGCAGATCCCCTCCACAGATACGTTGTCAGGTGGTTAATGCGGCACAGCTGGGGTTTCATTGCCACGTCCACCTTCCTCGCAGAAAGGGTGAATTCTGTGCTGTGCTGGATTCTGTAGCTTGGGTGAGAGAGAGGTAAAAAAAAGGCCAAATATAAATGCAGAGCTGAGAGGACTAGCTTACTGTTTAATGATGGATACAATTATTGATAGGTGGGGTGTTTTTAAATCTCTTCTCCCTGTCTGTCTTGAGATATTTTGGGGTAGGACTAATCCACTCGAAGTGTAATATGTTGATGATTACCACTGGTATTTTTGTCTTATTTACTAATCAAACACGTGAAATGGCAGATAGTAGAAACGGCCTTAGTTAGTGAAGGCTGCAAAATTGCCTTATAGTTCTCTGCACCTCTGCCTGTAAGCTTCAGCTTAACTCTGCTGTGGAGAGGGAAAGGCGCTGTTCTAGCCAGAGTTCAAGAACTCTTTCCCCAGGGTAATAACAAGCCGCCAAAACTCTAAGCTGTTGATGATCCAAATACTTTCCACCTTGGCAATTTAAGACCCCCCCAAGGCAGCGGGGGGGGGGGAAATGAATGACAATTCAAATGCTTTTTATGCCTTTTTCCTCTTTCTCCCTTCTCTATAGATTAGAACCTCTCTGGTAACTGGTAAATAGTTATTTGCCCTTTCTTGTGGAGGAGAAGGTAACCATGATTCCTGCGGAGGTAGAGGCTGGGGAGGGGGAAAAGTACCTGACCTTGTGGGGCTGAGCTCAGCAGGGTCTAACCACAGCTCCCCCACGGAACGGGCGAGATCTCTGAGGCCGAGCCGCTCTCCTTGCCTAATCTTCCCGCTGCCGGTCAGTCCTGTGTTGGGCCGCAGCGAGCAAACAAGATGAGGTTAAGCACAGACTTGAAATAACGTTGCAGAGCTCTGAGAACTTTCAAGAAAAGCAGAAGTATGTTAAATTGCATCAGAATTTATTTTTGTGTTAGCAAGCTTCACTTTCTTAAATTATTTGATATCTAGTGCTGTTAAAGGCTTTCTGGTTAAGTGTGTTTACTGTTAATGATCTACACATCATTATAATACTGCATAATCTATATAATTATATATACTTTAAAAGGTTTTAAATGCAGAATATTTTGCATGCAAATATCCAGACTACTCTGCTAACATGGGCAAGTTACTTAGAGTATGCCATACAGAAAAAGATGAACCTATATTTAAAAAAAAGTATTTTAAAAATAATGACAAAGTCTTTTCAGTGGCTGCAAGTTTGTCTAGACTAAAGCATTTCAGTTTGTCTTTACTCAGTTACTACACTAGTAGGGAAAATTTATATTAATCAAAGCAGTACTTAAAAATTATGTAGTAGAAGCTGGAGTAGAGAAAGGGTGAGAAATGCCAACACCCTTCAAGACTTCACACGTTTCATCACAGCCTGATGCCGGCCGGGCGGGTTAATCAAACGTTCTCTGCACCGGCGCGGGGCTCTGCATTCTCCTCCTGTCCTGTCCTGGCTACGCGCCGCCCGCTCCGTCCCTGAGCGGCCCATGCTGCTCGCGCGGGGCAGGAAAGCCGGGCGCGGCCGGCAGCCTGGAGCCAGCCCCGCTCCCTTGCAGGCAGGGCCGGGCCGCCTCGTGGGGCACCTGCACCCCGCGAGCTGCGTTTAGAGCAGCGGGCGAGGGCCGCGGCGCGTGGTCCTCCCGGGGGCGGTGCGTCC